>JARJEC010066237.1:0-22960 GCA_030264575.1 Tachinus sp. AB-2021 | reverse complement strand
TTAGACAATAAATTTTTTTAAGACCTTTTGTGGAATTTTAAACCATTTCTACTCAATGCATAAACTCCTCTAATACTATATAATTATAATATGACAATTTCCACTTTTTTGTCACAATCATCAAGCACGAGTCTATAAGAATAAATTTGTATTCATTGCTAAAAATGTACTTACGATTTGAATGATATCTCTGGGTGTTTTTGGCAAACAACTAGCGCAAAATACTGGCAACGCTGTATGTAAATACTTGCAAGCTAAACGGATATGACTGGACTGTAGCTCACGCTTTCATATCTGAATCGTGTGGACAGGGAAGTGGTGTACCATATAAATCGCGCAAACTATACCGTGCAGTTAAGTCGCTGTCATGTGGAAGGATAATTAGAGATTATATTGATCAATATACAAAGCGGTTTATAAAAAACGGCCCGAGCTGTAAGTTCCTTATTTATTACCAGATTTTCAGAAACAAAACCAGTTTTAAAAAATTAATAGAATCGACCGTTACTAAGTTTATTTCAAATCCTGCAAAACCAGTTTTTAATATTTTAATGTTTGGACTGAACCTCTGTCTTCATCAAACGAATTAGTCAAAGAAGTGAATTAACAAATAAACGAACATAATTGATATAAGAATTAAATGGATTAAAATTTTACAAATAGGCTTTGTTAAAAGCGGGAGGGATTAACATTATTAGAAAAATTATAAAATTCAATCGAACAAAAACGACTAAGGGGTTACATAAAATGTATAAAACGCATTTATTCAGAACTATAGAATTATATGCAGCTAATTTATGAGATGGTTCTAGTCTAGAAATTGCAGAGTCTGTAAATGTTGGTTTTCTATAAATTTTAAATAAAATTTCAGTATTTTGTGATTATAACGTAAGGTTCAGGAAGTTAATTTAGTTGTTTTTCTCGGCTTCTGTTGTAAATTGGATTTGCGGATGAATGTTGCTTATATGTTATATCTAATACCTATAAAACATGCAAAAATGTCGTCAACATATCTGTACTAAATTTTATATGTGTTTTGACAAGATTAGTAGAAAGTAATTTACATTCGAGATTTGTCATAAAAATGTCTGATAGAAGTGGACTAAGTGGAGATATTATGAATAGACCAAATTGTTGTTAATATAATTTAGAATATAAAATTTAAAATTATTTTGTTTTGTGCATATTTAGATGAGCATATTTAGAAAAGCGTTTTCTAATAAAATCCTTGCAGAAATATTGATTTGGGATTTATCGAGAATATCATAATGTATTTGCCTGATGGGTTATTTGAGAACATGTTCAGTCATTATATTCTTATACTCATTTTATTTTTTTAAATTTATTATTTGTTATTATTGTTAACCTTTTGTTCTTTTTGTGTTAAAAAATTATAAAAGCATTTTTGAAATATGTCATAAAATAAATATTCTTTCATGATTGATTTTTAATAAAATCGGATTTTAGGCTTTACAAAATTAAAAAGAATTTTCTTTTTATAATTTTTTTTTAATTTGAAAAAGATTAAAAAAGAAATGAAAATTAATATTAGAAAAAAATTGTTTCAAGGAGACGGATTGGTTTTTTGCTATTGAAAAAAGTTAATATTTTTTTTTAACTTGAAACAATACTACATATTTTTAAATTTTACGTATTTTAAAACTTAATTAACAACATAATCTTTTTACGTCTCATTTTTATAACTCTCTAGTGAGTTATAAATAAATGGTAGTATATACATTACAAAGAACATTATAATTGCAAAATATCAGTACGCTTATTTAACATTAAAAACATATTTCATAATACATAAATATGCTAATTCTATTACTAAGAAGTGATAGTAAGATCAGAACAAGAGCAATTTTCATAAAATTCGTGGCTTGCATTGTTTTCTTTACAAATGTACTTTAGTATATGTAGTATATACTTTAGAATATTTTTTAGTGTTAATTAGTGGAAAACGCTAGGTAACTACTTAAATATTTTTAAATTTTGCTCAACCATCACAGAAAAATAAATGATAGCGTATTTCCTTATTACTATTAAATAGTGCGAATAAATTTGTCGCAATTTTTAAATATCTTTAAAATCATGTAACTCTGTAACAAACACATTTCAGACTTTTTATATGAACTTTTTTCAATCTAAGATATAACAAACTAAACATTTTTGCACTTATTTAGAAATATCATGTATATTCAATTTTACAAAGTATTTCTAATTCAGTAAAGTTTAAAAGTTATTGTCACTTCCTACAATAAATAGTAGAAAATATAAATTGGCACCCCTGATCTTTTTTATAAAATAAAATATTTACATTTTTTGAAATTGTAAATAACTATTGCAGGATATTGCATGTGGTCTTAATATACTGTTATAAAGTATTATAAGTACCTACTTTATTTTTATTACCTATATATTATAAAGTATGTACGTGAGGAAATGCATGTTATCGGATTTGATTTGAAATGATTTAAAATGTAAATGGACATCTCAAATTGGTCCAAATGCATCATTCCATTCCGCTTGGAAGTGATATTTAAATATTATTCCCATGACAGCGAACTGATGAATGAGAGACCTGTCTGAACCTTCCCATACTAATAATCCGAGATCAAAAGGACCACCTATTCGGATTTCAAAACAAGTTACAGGAAATCGAAAATCTCATGTAATGTCAAGTGTCAACACACACTGACATTGACAGATTTATAATGGTAGACACTTATGTTAAGTTTTTGGTCACTCACAGTTGAAGGTTGGAGTGTGTTTATTATAAATTGATTTCCTTTTATAATCAATACACATTGAAAGTTTGTTTGTTTGACAGATTTGCTAAAACTCATTAAAACTGATCGAGTAGCTATTTTTTGAATATTAATTAAAACAAACAGTTTTTTTCTTATTACATTATATCGTTATAAAAATGAACAAATGATCTTAAATACAAGTACTAATTTTTAAAATTAACTAAGTATGTTAAACTGGTTTACACATAAAAAACCAATTGTTGTTTGTATATAATCTCCTCTTTACTTTTTGGTTTGAGCGTGTTAATGAAGTCTGTCAAATTGGTTTCACGGGTGAATGGTATATGGAATACCTGCTCCCCGCAGCGACAAGAAGCAATCTATTCAATACCTTTTGTTGTATGTCTACTACTACTACTACTATTATTACATTGTATTCCGACAAATTATACCTCGCTAACAATAATAAAGACAATTTAAGATGAAGGTAAGATTAACTATCTAAGAAAACAAGTCAACTCGAGAAGTGACAGGCATTAGTTCATAATGCTTATAAATATTTTAACGCCATTTAATTGAAAAGTAAAAGATATACATGTTTATTTTACTAATATTACATTTTGAAATACTTTATTAACAGTTATTAAACGTTGCATTAAAATTTTTAACTTAATAATAATTAAGTTTGCCAGAAAACATATTATGTTACATACATATTTATTGTAATAACATAATTACTGCTTTCTCCCTTTGTTGTAACCTGTAACATCCGTTTTAAACAAAAAAGAAATGCTTTACGAAATAAATGTTCTTGACCTCTGCTTAGAATACTCAGTTTATCTAAAATATTTTAATTAACTTAATATACAACTCTACTGCTAAGTGAATTTCTTTAATTCTTATTCTAGGACTAACTATATACATTAATAATTTATGTTTTGTATCTGTATCTATATGATGAATCTAGGAATTGACCTTCAACGTGTATTCATGCATAGCATCTCATCATCGTATAATATTATTAATTTAAAATTAATTAAACCTGTCCAATCATTATTGTAGTACAGAGTAAAATGCATTAACAAAGGGTAATTATTTTTTAAGAGCATAAAAAATAATAATTAATTTCAGACAAAGTTATATCTGATTCGACAATCAAGCAAATGAATAAGAAATTTGAAGAATTAGGTCACTATGATAACTCTTGTCCAAGTAAATGAAGGCATAACAGAACTGTAGTAATAGAATTTTAATGTCAATTATAATTTACATACTAATAAATTAGTCGCATCATATAAGTCCAAAGTATGTCCTTACTATACAATTTTAATATGTACTAATTCATATTTATCTTTACATACGATAGATTTAAAAGGTTTTAAGCCATTATAATAATGTACGGAACGGCGGCTGTGATTAAAGTTAAAAACCATAAAAAATAACAGTCATCGTAAATAAGATCAAAATGCAGTCATATATGTAAAAGTATTATAGTTTTAAATCACGGATATAATACCATAAAAATTATCAAATGGAAAACGCTCAAAATTGAACTTTATTATTTACAATAAATTGAAATTATTCCCATTTGTCATTACTCATTATTCGAGCTCTTATATCGATAAATCTAATCTAGGATTTTCAAAAATTCCTGGTACAATATTAATTTGTTTAATGTGATATTCTGTGAGCATGTACTAAGATGTTCAATTATTAATTAATATTGCCTGGCAAGATTTCAACAAAAAGGATTGGTTTTCGCACGTTTATAAAAAAGTCAATAAATTGTTTATTATTTCAGTTTATACTAATTGTATGGCTGAAGCAGAGCAATATTTTTGGCAGGCCCTCCGCAATTAGGTGTCCAAGTGTGAGCCGCACAAGGGGCTAATTTGCTAGTTTCGCTATTCATATAATAATAATTAATTTGCTTCTAGATCAAAATATTAAAATCCTATAAAATAAATCATTTACTAAAATGAAAAATATGCCGAATCTAAAAAATTTTAATTCAAATTTATTTGCTTTTTTTAAGTAAACAACTTACAGAATAGTGATACAGATTTATGCAGTTTATCAGCAGAAGTTTCGAGCGGATCTGCAATTTTTCACCACTATCAGTATACGAGTATGGATTTTGAGGTCAAAATCATCTGCTGAAAAACTAAACTGTATCACTGTTCTTATAAACTAATTTATTAATAATAGAAAATCAATTAAATAGAGCGACTTTCAATAAGTAATCAACTTAATTAAAATTAAAAAACACATCTTTATATTATTGAAGGAAAGAAACGATAAAACAGAAAAAAGAAAAAAATCACTTTTTACTTTTTGGCTATAGCAACTTTATGTTTGATAATATTTTCAACAAAAACAGCATAGATGGGAATAATATTAAATAATTAAATAGAGCAATAGCTAAGCAGGCGGATCGCAATAATCTAAATTATAGTTGATGTATTTTTACTATTATGATCCAATTACACGCGAAATTATTGGGAAATCTAAATATTGGATAATATCTTTAACTTCGTTGTTCCTGCAAACATATTACACCAGGCGAATAATGTCAATTTATATGTAATTATATCATGTTTATTATTTATGTAAAAAAACTGTTGATATTTATTCGCTTGTGCAATATTTTTGTACAAAATGCGCAGATGTATATAAAAACTATTGGTTTAGTATTTTATATTATAGTAACTCACCCAATTATTATTTAATTGGGTTCGGTTGGGATTTATTTAAAAGATAATTTATGTTCATCGCCTGGTGCTAAATTTTTGCAGGAAGAGTGCAGATGGGGACAATCGAATAATTGAATTACACAATAGTTGGACTAAGTACGAACTTTAAAAACATTCTGTATTTTGTTTATATTGTAAATTATTCATCGATAGTAAATTGAAAATAAATAATAATGAAATAGGATTTAATAAATGTGATTATTTCTCATTTATTTAAAATATACAACAAAAATTAGATTAGTACTAATTTTGCTTCGAATAGTAATTATAGTAAAATAAAAGTGTTATTGCCCAGCAATAACGGCATTATAGTGAAAATGGAAAAATATGTATTAGGTAATAATAAAAAAATCATTTTAGCAATTTAGATTCTACCTCAATAATGTGTATAGTTTTGTGGTTCATCAAAAGAATCATATAAGAATAGTATTGGAAATAATAAAACAACGAATAGGTTAGATAATATGTTATAAACTCAATCAGTGTCATTATACATACATATAAAAATATCAGTCTAACTTTCATTCATGTTTGTTCACTGCTTGTATCTCCAACCCAACCCCTCAAATTGTTTTGTTAGTCTCCTCGTTTCTTCGGATTCACATTTGACTTAAAAAAATATGTAGAAAGTTGATTATGAATTTATGCGAATTTTTCATGACATGGGCCGCTTTTATGCAAGCGTTTTTTATTGTGTGTCGCGTGGGATAAAATCGCGACGTTTTTTAAACACATTGTTCTATATTGATTCATTTGATACATAAAAGTGTCAATATAATACAATGTTTTTAAAAAACGTTGCTTTGTGTATTGCGCGCGATACGCAATTAAAAATCGCTTGTATAAAAGAGGTCTATTGCCTATTTACTATACATATTTTAAATAAACATTTTTATAGATTTTTTTATTATAAAACATACAGTAAGTACCTAACCTAAAACTGTGCACTAAATGAACACTTTTTATTCTGCATTTCTCAGAAAATTTTGTTTTATGCAAAAAGTTGAAAATGTGTGTCCTTTTAGTTTTTTCAAATATATTAAGTAGTCTATACTATTGTTAGAATATTATGCCTTTCAAAATTACCAAAGCTGCAAAGTTCAATGTTTCTAAAATTCTACATTTTTTTTAGAAAGATTTTGTTGTTGTATGCTAGTTTTGTATTATTGAACAATCCTAATGCCACTAAACAATTTTAAAAAATATACCAAAATGAAATTAAACACACTGAACAAACGTTCTATAATAAGAAAAATGAAAAGAAATTAAAATTAAAATAGAAAATGTGTGAAAAGGGAGAGAAGAAGCAAAGGGGGCTAAGATAAGTATACATACAAAAAAGAAAAAAAAGATATGAAAGTAAATAAGAAAATAAAAACACATATAGAAATGTGCGGACAAATCAATTTTTAAATGCACACACAAAGAAAAAATCCCAAACGGATATTTGAATTGAAAATTTAATTACTGGTAGTAAAACATTTATTAGATGTTAGTGATCAAGATGAAACGTTCTAACACCTCCGTGTTAGTAAAGTGGGTGAAATAAACCCAAATTATTATATGACAATTTTTGATTACGTAGGGAAATTTCTAGAGTAACAAGCAACAATGCACCCATACATACATACGTAAACAAGGCTGAAGTACCTCGTAGTCGATGGCCAGTTAAGCAAAATCCAACAAATACAAATACTACTACTAAGAAATATAAATCTTAGCCACAACTTACGTTTTTATTAGAACTTATTAAAAACATTAAAAGATACAGATGTTTTAGGATATTGTGAACAAAAGTTGACAACTTACTAAGATCACTTATCTAATAATTTTTTTGTGATATAATACATTTTATACATATGATACTTTTTATACCAGGTATAAATGTAATCATGTGTCTTTATCTGGTTTTTGCTCTTCTCTCTCTGGAATACATATCTATTTTATATCTTTTTTAAATTATTTTATATATTTCTTTCATTACAGTAGATTTTTTTAGATGTTCCTTGTTATCAATTATTTATTTGTTTAGTGGCAGTTTCTTTTATTTACAATATTTACACAATCTTCCTTATTTTCATTATCTATGTCTACCAATAAATTATGGTGCAACGGCCTTTAACTCGATCCAGATGTGCAAAAACTTTATTTGATCATCTTCGTAAGAGATTATAAACTATGTAGCTTTACAGTCTAACGTCAAAACTAAAATAAACTAGAGGTTGCAATTCGTACTAAAACTTTTTCCCCAACAATATAATAATTAAAAAATAATCATCTTAAATTCATTAAGATAAATAGAATGTTGGCATGTGTAGGTGGAGGATAGTATAAAACTAAAGGTGGATCCGGTTAGTCTGTTCAACATGTTTGCTTACCCTGATTTTATATAATTTTATTTATATTTTCGTATATTACGGATTTTGACGCAGACCACGTGGGTTTTGTTTTTTGCCATCAAAAGAGCCATCTATTAGTTTTTATTTTCACTTATAGGAAGAAAAATAATAAATTAGTATTTTTTTGTGTTTTGGAATTTATTAATAAAACAAAAATCTAAATTTGCAGATTTTAGAGATCTACAAAATCGTTTATATGAAATTTTGTTATAAATTACAAAATTTCCTTGTGAAATATCAATCTAAAACTAACTTAATTCAATTTTGAGGGTTAAATTACTATAAACTTGAGACGTAGGGAACTAATATGACACTTCACCTATAAGTAAAAATAGCACCTTGAATAAAATAGATAAAACTTGTTTCAAAAACTTTTGGGTTTGATAAATGACTAAATTGGAGCATATAAGACCTTTTTGCTAATAAACGTGCAAGCATTCAATTGAAAAACATTATCCAAAAAAGAGTTCAAAGTTGCAATCTTTTAAAATGTCACAAGAACACAAGAATGCAAAAAATGTAAAGAAAAGAGGTAAGTGTAGGAATAAGAAAAAAATGTGTAAGAAACAACGTATTAAAATAAAACCATAGTCAATTGTAAAGTTAGACGGTAGTTATTCTCAAATGCCACTTTTTCAAACTTACAATTTCCCAAAATAGAACAAACTTGATGATAATTTTGAAGCACGCTTTTAAAAAGTTTTATTAAGTAAAAATTTCTTTAAAGTTTTACAAAAAAACTTTTAAATTGTAATGATTGTTTCAGTTGTCTGTGTGTTGTAAACTTTAAATAATCTATAATTTATTATTTTAGTTTCTAAAAATAAACTGCTTAGTGCCTGATTTGTAAAACATCCCTGACATTTATAGAAGTAGATTTTTAGTTCTTTTCTTGTTCATCAAAGTTATTAGTTAATTGGTCTGCAAATTTAGGTTAATAGTATTTATTTGTTAAACTAACTTTTAAGTAATAAAAAGAATAGTTAGCGATAACATTATTTTAGAGAGAAAAAAACTTTAATATTTTTATATTGACTAGACTTGCGATTCTCAATCATTTGTACTTTGCGCCCCCTTTTTTTCTCTTGAATTATTTTATACATCCCCCCCCCACTAAAATTTGCGATTACCTTTTTTTGTTGTACGAACAAATAATATACTTTCTTCATTTTTTTGCATCACACAGTTTGAAAACCGTTGGTCTAGACTCTAGATCAGGGTTGTCTAACTTTTTTGATGTTTTCAGCAACGTTTTAATACATTTTAGTAACATGAAGTCTGTTGGGCCGCTGAGCAACTAACATTTTAGATAGTAAAGCACACTACATTTTAATATTTTTTTAGACATAAATATTTATGCATATTTATGTATAATATAATAAAACTGTTTAAAATTATAAAACGTTTATTCTTAAAATTGATTATGAAAAAGTAGAATGGGTGCAAAACTTAAAATATTTAGGGATAAATATTGATAATATATAAATAAAAAAAAAACGCTTCTCTGAACTAATAAATAAATTAATTAAGAAAACAAATTAGTTTTGTTGGGAGAATATCTAGTAGCGTATCTATGTTTAGCCGGATTACATTATAAAATACTATAATACTCTCACAATATCAATACTATATCACAATACTCTATATGTTAAACGGAAGTCAAAAACATCAACTTAATATATTGCAAAATATAGCAATCAGATCTATTTTACAATGTAACTAACACCAGATAATTTAATGCTATCTACCCTGAATTGGTTATCGGTGGAAGATAGCATTTATCTTTATAGTAAATTATTTATTTTTAAGTTAAAAAATGGACATTTGTCTAATTATTTGAAAATTTCAAAAAACAACCATAATCAAAAATATTATTAAGCATTTGATATTTACTAACGACATTACTGACTTCAATAAATTATCTGACAAAATTAAAGCAACTTCATTTATCAGTAATTAACCATATTTTTAAAAATAAAAGAAATTAAATACTTAACCACTGCTACACTACTTATTTCTTAATTTTATTTTGTTATTTATATGTTTATAAGTACGTATATTTTTAAGTTCGTTTGGAATATTCTTAGTTTATTTAGTATGTGGCATTTTTGTGCATATGTATATATGTAGCAAATTGCTAAATAAATAAATAAAATAAATGTTTGTTTGTTTGTTTTTATTTTTTTATACATATGTTTATAAAAATATATGTATAAAAATAATTAGTGCAAAAAACTAGTACAATACGTATATTTATTAAAAAACATCTAAATTGTACTAAAAAGTATTTAAAATTCATTGCATGCGAGCCGAATTGATACTTGCCGCAAGCGGCGGGTTAGGCAACTCTACTCTAGATGTTACGTGCAATAATTAATGTCTCGAATTTGCCCTAGAATTTTTAAATGTCTAGCAATTAGTTTCTTAGTACAAAATTAGACCAACATTAAATAACAAAATAAGAAGAAGTAAATTGTCGTATGCATTTTTTATTTTTTTGCAATGCGTCTAAACACCGCCAAGAATACAAAAATAATTGTATAGAATATGGTTTATAACTTACAAGTCCATATTTGATTTGGTTGAAAATGTGAAAAAGAAATATTTTTAAGTTATTAGAAATTAATTAAGTAAATTTTAATTTTCGATATTAATTCCACGAATATAGAAAATTTGTAATGAATATAATTTAAAACAATTTATATCCAAGATTCAAGAATAAACCCCGTTTCCCGAAAAGAAAAAAAACTGATGCCAGTACAAAGTGAATAGCAGCAGTTTATATTTAAAAAATTGTATCTATATTAGCTATAATTAAAGGAAATGATTTACATTTACTGCAATAACTGCTATAATAAAATAGAAATCTGGATTGCGTTACGATCGAATGACTAATGCCGTTCTAATACATCCTGTAGCAGTCACTAAATATGAAATATATTGAAAGCCAATTAAATCATAAAAGAGAAATAATTTTCAACAAGTAGTTGATTACAAAAAACCAAATTATGCAATTTACTTAATTTAGTTTATTGTAATTAACTTTGTGACGATTTTATTTTGTTGTTTGTAGTTTCATTTTTTCTGCATGAACACTCAATTATACTATATATATATATATATATATATATAATCCTGTACTGTCAATTATGCAGCTTACAGTAATAATTAACTCTTAATTACTGTTATTTAACAAAAAGTCACCGTGAGAACTCTGAGTAAGACATTTCACCCCGGGTAGCGAGATTTGTATTGAATTAAAATATACTTGTTCTTGTGATCAGCGGTCTACACTAGTGAGGCGAAGGGCATAGAAGTGGGCAAGGGTTAGCGGTTTACCCGCGACATATAAAACCCTCCCGTGGCTCCGCGCATCATTACATTCTTTCGAACGGTCCACTATCATCAAGCTCTTTAGTGCTTAGTGTTATTTATTGTTATTGCTTGAAGTGTGTTATTTTTTATTTGGTTTTTTTTACCTTCAAACATAATGGTTGCTACAAGCACGGCAGTTGTAAGTACTCAATAATTATTTTTATTATTTTAAACAAAATTTATTTAAATACATTTTATTTTACACAATTAATTAATTAATTTATTGAACCAATTGTAGAATAAGATAAAATCAATAAGCTTTCGATGTAATTAATCTAAACTTAAATAAAAATATTTATTAAATTAATAATAATAAACAATTTAATAATTGTTTTGAATATGTAATCCAATTTAATTACTAAATTTAGTCAAAAACCAACATTTTGTAGTCTTTGTTTGTTTATATTTAGCACGCATGGTTTTTATAAAATAATACATTGAAATATATTATGTAGTTAGTAAATTACAAAACTAGTTTATATCTATTTTTTAATTGTATATTAAAAATTTCAGGTATTCCTTGGAGTAGTTTTCTCATGCACAGCATATACCTCGGCATTCTTTCTAAATTGGGGATCGGCTGAACAGTGAGTACTTTAATTATACATTCAGTCCACTAATCGCTATTGAATTTTGTTTCTTTTTAAAATAGCTTATTTAAAGATGTATAAATATATTTAAATATTTTATTGCAATTTTATTAAGGTATCCTCTGAATGATACAAATATTTTTTATTATTGCAAATTACAATTGTCAAATTATTTTTGATTTTAATTTATTGTATATTTATATTATTAGTTTATATTTTATTTATATGTTTATTTAAACATAGACAAACACAAAATTTAAATAATTTATTTCTTAACTCATGAATAATAGTTACATATAAATATAATATACCTATTGTATGTCATATTCTATCTATCTATAGTATTTCAAAGTATATAAACATGTGTAATCATAAATTAATCAAAATGTAAGTTCATAAATATTGAAATATTGATACTAAAATGCTGTGACCCATTTTTATTTATTACAAAGCTCTTTCGTGCAATATTACGATTTTATAAAAAATTATTACATATTGTTAACAGTGGTAAATAAAACATTATAGTATTACATAAAAAGTTATTCCATAGTAAATTGTTTAAAGTAAATGATCTCACAATAAAGAGTTTAACTTGATTTTGTTGCAATGTTCTGATAAATATTGCTTTCTTTTTTCTTTTAATTGAATGGAATAGATTTTTATCCACTCCGCCAATACCTCTAGTTGGGTTAAGTTATGTTCTATTAGCACTGAAAATTTGAAAATGATATGTTTGTAATTAGGGATATAAGAGCAGCTTTTTTTATAAATATCGACGAGTAGTAAAGTAATTCTAAAATTAACCACTAAACATTAAAGTGTTACCCGGGATTCAAACTTCAGAACCTCTAGAGTAGCTTAACAACCGCAGTGAATCTGAGGCCGGCATTTATTAATTTTGATGTTAGTTTTTTTTTCTCTAAAAATGTAAAATATAAAACTAGTATTTTTAATCAAATAAATACAAATATATTAACATTAAGCAATTATTATTATTTGATGTGTTCTTTTATGAATGTAGATCAAGAATGACATTAATCTACATAGTACCACTGAACTATCTCAACTGATCTTGACATAACCGCATTGGTCCAAATATGTAAATTAACATTTCAAGCAGAAGATATAATTATAAAAATGTTAAGACCGAAGAAATACGTTTGGGTGAATACATTAAAAATAATGCGTGGTGAACCGTGACGTGTCAAGTATGTAATCTAATGTTCGGATCTCAAAATAAGAATTTTAAAATAAATCAAATGAATGTGTTGAAGTTGATATAGTGTTATATAATAATATTTAAAATTGTTAAAAAAGTAATAAATACGATAATATTAAAAATATTAAAATTTATTAGTATATTGAGGAACCGGATTTTTCATTGTTTTGTTAATATTAAAAATACTAAAAGCACTATTTTTGTGCAAATAAAAATGATAATTTTGCAATTCTAATTACAAATGGATTAATTGGTAATATATTTGAAAATATTTTCAGTTTTTTTTTGTTTGATAAAATAAAATATGCGTTATCGTAAACAAGTATACTTAATGCTAGTAATTATTAACAAAGTAATATTAACCCAATAAAATTTTATTTTAGTTTATACTTTATTGAAATAGAATGTTGTATGTCATAATGTAGTAATTATACAAATAAGCCGATTTTTATTATATGGATGTCGCTTTATTTTCAACTAGTTTCGTTTTATGCAATTATTTTCAAGGAATTTCTTGGGATGATGTTGATGATGAATTTATCACTAAAATCACTAGATATTACCATGCAACCCTACAATATCATACAACCAGTTTCCTTGAAGATGATTGCATAAATCCAAACTAGTCGGAAATAAATAAACATCCATATAGAATCTGCATATATTACAAATGTCTATTACTACAATATTCATTTAAATATGTATAATTTCCCATACAACGTTATGTATTTTGGTTATTTTATATAATATGCTTTCAAATATTATTATTTGTTTTATATTTTCTTCTTTTATTTTATAGAATTTGTTTATATTCATTTTTGTTTTTTTTTATAATAAAAATTCTATTTATAATATTTTATATATATTTATTACTGTAACAGACCGGTTTCGATGATTTTCATCATTTTCTTGTCACGCTTTATAATTTATATGATTTTGTGTTCATTCTAACCCTTATTTTAAATTTGGTCAACATTTCCGGCTATAATGATGAAAAATCATTTTTCATTTTTTTAGTTAAGGATATTTGTCATATATTTGTACTAAATCATGTTTTATTTTATTAATTTTATTAACATTTCTAATAATGGTGATTTTTTATAAATCAATTTGTTCATTTACTACTATATAATTTGGAATTTTTAAATGTCATTTAATTTCTAAATCTTCAAGAAAAAATAAATTTTTATACAAAATATGTAATATTTTTAATGTATTTATTTGACTAGAAATTTTGTTAGATTGTTCAATACTTCTGTTTTCCAAAGCTCTCACATTATATCTAATATTAAAAACAAAAGAAAATTATATAAACTAACGTTGATATAAAATTAAATAAGAAACTAAAAACGCAAAATAAATGAATAAATAGTTAAAAAAAGTTCAATTATGTAATTTCCTAAGTTTAAAAAAAATTGTCCCTTAACTAGGATATTTTAAAAACAAGGTTCAATGCGTCAACTCTTCTGTGGTTAGTAGTTTTTGCGTCACAACATTTCTTTTCACATACAACTTGTAGAAAATTGTAGTAACTTTTGTACAAAACCCCTAAAAATGCAATTTTTTGCTTGTAGCACTTTTTCTTGAAAAGTTATGCAAAAAAGTTTTATGTAAAAATGTTATTTAAAATATTTTTCTGTATATTTAAAAAAAAAAAAATTTCAACCAATAGCATGCGAGATATAAATCTCTCTTATTTCGTGCCACACAGAGCAGAGTACAGAGCATTTGGATAGATTTTTGCGGTTCGGGGTTAAAGGGGAACTTTTAAGCAAACAATAAAAAAATTGGTCTGCTAATAAATTTTGTAATTTTAAATTCCCCATTGATTTTCCGAAACCTTTTGTTTTGGTATTACAACTGGTAAATTTTTGCGATAAGTACTAGAACCTCATTATTTTATTATAAGGATTCTGGCCACAATTTATTAGAATGTCTGCAATTTTATGTTTGAAGTGTATATAATCAAGATGTTAGGTTTGTCACGATTTGCTACATTCGTTTTGATATTTCAACAATTGCAAATAGCTACAAGTTAAGCATAAAAATTTAAAATAAGTTATTAACAAAAAAATCCTTTGGCGGCCAGGGTAACGTTACCCTGGCTGCTATAATTTTTTTTTTATATTTTTACATTTTTATAAGCATTTATATTGCACAGCATTGCATCATAAAATGTTTTGAAAAAAAATTTAAAACGTTATTAACAAATAATCGTTTGACGGTCAGGGTATCCTTACCCTGCTGCTACAATTTTAATTTTTTAATTAACACTGACGTTGCATAAATATGTACATTTGTATGTGACGTCAGACCTTACACTGACGCTGACGGTGAAGACGACGATTACTCATCAAAAATTCAATGCGCGATTAGACTAACCTAACCTAACCTAACCTAATAAAACATCAAATATGCGAAAATTTGAATTTCAAAACTTTTGAGGGTGTATTGCGGTACAATAGAACAGGAAACTCAAAGAAAAAATAAAAAATTACTATTCTCGCGGCCAAGGAGTATTGCTGATTATGTCGTCTTATGAAAATTGTGATTTCCTTTCTTTTTATGTGATGCAGTGCAATTTTTTTCAAAACCTTTGGTGCTGTAATGCGGTGTAATAAAAAAGCTATACAAAATTCAAAGAAAAATTAAAAAATTAAAATTGTCGCTACCAGTGTAATGGTACTGGATACGCCCCCTTTTTTAATTGTTAATAACTTTCTTATTTTTGAAGTTTTTATTAAACTTCTTCTGGTACAATGTGGATTGGTTAAAAAAAATTGAAATAACTCATAACTTTTTTGTTTTTAATATTTTTTAAAAACTCTTGGTGGTTCAATAAAAATGTTTTCATGATTTAGTGAAATTTAAATAAAAATTAAAAAAACAAAATTGTCGTAGCCAGGGTAACCTTAGCCCAATAAATTAAAATAAAATATGTAGACATGCATTTGATGCTCTAAAGTTATTTGATTTGCTCATACACAATTTCCATGATCCAGGAAATGGACAATTTTTGTCATATGGTGAATCGTTTGACTCAATTACACTTTGCCATAGAGGTAAAATCAAAAATAAAATTTGCTAAGAATTTCAGATTATTGTATGCATATTTACTAAAATTATACTTTTTAAAGTAAAACTTACTAAAGTTTTACTTTTTAAAGTAAAACAGAAGTTTTACTAAAGTTTTACTTTTTGAAGTTTTACTAAAGTTCTACTTTTATTAAATTGTCATAAACTAAAATGATTGAACCGGAACAAGAACTAAACCGACAAAAATATTTCAAACCGCAAACCGGTTGTTTTACTTGAGCGGTTCGAGTTTTTCAATGTTACATAAAAACATATTTACCCTAAGTGCGGCGTTGTAACGTTACGCGTCATCAAAGTGACCCACAATACCATTTGGCTCTGCTCTAGAAAGTAACAAACATTATTTTCTGCATTTACTCTTTATGAACTTTTTAAACCAAATAAAAAAATACTTTTTACAAATTAATTTGAGAAAATTTGTTGATAGATCTTTTTGTTAATTTGATAAATTTTTAATTAAAAAAAATATGCAGAGCAAAAATACTTACTAAAATATGTCCCGTCAAAATAAAAATTGACGTGTTTTAAAATTATTTTTGGTCAAATTTGTTTGAGATATTCAGGATAGAGCTTTAGCTATATATATCTCAACACCTTGAATACAAAATTTACGACCGTTTTTTTACTGTGCATTTCTTTACCAAAAGATACATGTGGCTTGCAAGCCGCAGTTTGGCCACTTCTGCTAAATACCAAAACAAAGATTTGATCAAAAGTCAATCAGGCGCAAACTGTAAAATGTACAAACATTTTATTTATACTCTCGGCCATAGTAACTCTAAAAGTATCTCCTTATTGTCTTTATTTGTTTTTGGTACGCCACTTTTTATAACTTTTTTTTTCTGTCTCTGTTTTAATTTATGCTTTCTAGTTTCTTTCCTTCGTTCTTTCCTGTTTTAAATTTCTACAAGTATAAAAAATACACATTCTTTGTTATTTTCATTCATCACAGGATAATATAAAATGGTTCTGCTCTCAAAGAATCCGCCAAACTATTTTTTTTTCTTCTATTTGTTTTTAATCACCGTTTGTATCTTGCTACCATTTATATTTTAACATAAAATAAATCTAATTATAAATATAGCCTCCCAAGTTTCTTAGTGGTTAGTGCGGTGACTGCTGTTTAGAGGTTTCCTGTTTTGTCTTGGAGTCTCAACTTTTTGAGGTCGTATTCAGTACACTTTTTTTAGGAAAGGAAAATAAATTTTAGGTCCCATATACTCTCTAGATGTTGCGTGCACGTGAAACAAAGCATTAATTTAGATTAGAATTCTTTAATCAGCAACAAAATTCCCAGATGTAGTTAACCTCTATTGTCAGTAATTAGTCTTATAAGAGAACATAAATAGGTTGACGTTAAATAATGCAGTAAAGAAATATAAATCTAAAATTAACTTTTTTTACTATATCAAAATAGTGATTATACTTTGATGTCAAATTCAGGTCATTACCTTGACACTTCTACACGGATTACCCACTTGTAAATTTATACCCGCTATTTACTAAAACAGTTTTGCAACCATTATACTGGTTTACAACCCGTAAAGAACATGAAGTTTACAGTTTATGTACAAGTGCTAATCCATCGTATTGACAGTTAAAACTTATTTATTTTTCTAATATTGTAAAACAGTATTACTATTAAAAAAAATTCGTTCACATAATTAATCCGAAGAATTGTGTTGAATCCTTTTTTTAGACAAAAATCTGTATTTTTTGAGATACTTGTGTTTTGGAAAAAAAACGCATGCATATTTATATATATATATATATATATATATAGTTTTTAATTATTATGAAATAATTAATTAAAATGTAAGAAAATCTATTGGCTGTTATTTTGAATTTGGCTACAGTTTTGTAACATCAATTTTTATCAAAGCAAAGTATATATTATACAACATTCATATATTGGGGCACTTACTTATGTATCAGTTTCTGCACATTTTAATATTACTGGAAGGGTTATTAAAAAGGATTAAGCATTTTAGGAATCGCCATAATACTAGATAGCTTTAAAATTCAATATCTTGTAATTGTAATTGCATATAATTAACTGAAGCGTTTATACTGATAATAAATAGTTAATTAACAATTTATACGTATTTATTTTTGCAATTAAATAATTTTAAAAATATGAAATGATTTGTTTAAAAATTTAACCAATTAAAAATAATAAATACTCATTTTTAAATGTATTAAAAGTGTCACATTGGGTGTAGCAAATAACCTACTTATTTTATGGTTTGTTAATTTCATGCGCTAATAATTAAATTAATAAATAAATGTAGAAAAAATTGTTTTTTTTATTACATGTTTTTCCAGAAAATTAATTTTTCATAAAAATTATATATGTATGTGATTTTAAATTCAGGGAAAAAATGTACCGTCCAAAACTATCTGATCATTCTGATTGTTTTAAAATATTGTTGCTAGTGAGCTAACTTTTTGCAACTATTTATTTAACACTTTACAACATACAATAATATTCCACTAATAAAATAGTAATTGTTGCTCTGTACCTTGTTATTACAAATTTATTATTAAAAAAATAGTAAAAATATGTTTATTCTTCATTAACACGAAACAAACATAGTTATGAAATATTGATAACTTAATATTTGGCCGACAACGGTTTAAATTATTTTTATGGTCGCTTGTATTTTGCGACGCATGACTTTTAGCAAAGACTATAATTATGTTATTATATTTGTCTTTAAATCAAATATTGTTGCTTGTTGATTGTCTCTCAAGTGCCTCTTTATGGGATGCAATAAAGACTTAATACTATTTGAGTCCAAGAAAGGAACTTAACTTAATTATCTGCAAACCATTTTTATCGTCTTTGTTGATTGGTTTGACGCCGTCATAAGACATTGGAAACTAGAAAGAGCTGGTGTACACCAAAAATAAAACTATTATGCAAAATTGTTTGATTATACTGCAGAAATTGTACTATTTATTATTTCCACTTCCCAAAGCATTTCTAGACATATATCTCTGTTGGAAAAATCACAGTTTTTTTAATCAGCCTATTTTAAAAAGCTTCTGTTTAACCGAAATATTTATTTTTGCAATTTCCTAAAGAGACTTTTTTGTCTTTATTGCAAAAAAATATGAGTACACCTATTTTTATTCTATCTCAGACAATTTAAACGTAGCTCAAGTTGAACAGTTTTTGTTTGTTTGCTTACTAATATTTTTTTTTAGTTTTTATTAATATAAAATAAAATAAATTAGAAAAAATTATTCTAATGTAATTATTTTACTTTTGTGTAACTCATACAATAACAACCTTAACAACTAAAACCCTATTTATAGATGGATTTACAACATTTTGTAGATATATTTGAACCCATTTTGTCATTAAATATTGCCTATATCTCCCTAACAGTAGCTGTTTTGTGTCTTTGCCTATGTTCACAAACTATAGCAACTTTATATCTGAATTGTACTTGAAGATAAGTTAGTTATTGCTCAGATATCGCAATCAACTGTATGCACATAGTAATCTATTATTAAGCTACCCCTAGATTTGACTCAAAACGTGGCCAAGATTATCAATGAAAAATGAAGGCCTTTAAATATTGGAAAACACGATAGTATGCTGTTGTTGGTGCTAACATGAATTGTAAAGGACCGCACAAGCTTATAAATTGAATACGATAGCGCAAGTTACACTTAGATGGGCTTTCGCAATTTACTTTTCCGGTTGTAAAATAATAATTTCATTCTAATAACTAGATTTATTTTATTGGTTTAGATTGCCGCCTCAGAAACAACAACCACAAGGACAATGGCCAGTCACTGCATACTATCAGCAAAGAGTGCTTCAGCAACCACAATACACAATGACCAGCGAAAACGGAGCACCTGTGCCTGTACAAATACCTGCCATTCCAATTCAAGTCCCTCTTCAGGCTCAATTATCACCAGCAGCTAGTATACAAAACGTCCAATTAGTCCCGTGCTTATGTCCTGTTGCGCAGGATTACGAGTACGATAAACTACCGGAAGCACCACAAAGCGTTTTTGTCAGTCAAATGAAGCCTCAACAACCAGGACACTAGTGTTTAATAAAATAATAATAATCTTGTCGAATTTCAAATGTATATAAATTATTATTATTATTTTATTATTATTTAAAATCTGAAAAAATTGTTTTAATTTATATAATTTTAGGGCACTGATTTAATGCACAATTTAATTTATTGTTTCATAGATTATATTATATAAGTACAACTCAATTCACATGAATTTGACTGAATATCAAATGCTTACTGATTAATATTATTGACTTATTTATTTTAATGACTGATTTGTAAAGACTGATTTTATTTATTGTATATTTATGAACTAGTAAATAAGTGTAACAATTTAATAATTTATAAATCAATTATGACTGATTAATTTTATATATAAAAATTGCCTGATAGTTTTTTAATGTATGCACAAAAAATTTTAATAAATGTATTACTTTAATTCATTGCTACGTTGCTATCTACTTATTAGTTTTATTATATACTTTGCAACATTGGTAACATAATATATTAAATAATTGATCGTTGATAGTAATACTTTATTTTACGTTAAATGAAACTTCATAGTTTTTTATTTAATTGTACTGTAAGAATAAAATTGTTTCACTACCATGGCATCATTAGGCGGATATATAATGAATAATTACAAATAAAATTACTCGATACTTCGTGAACAAACTATTTATAGAAGAATCATACCTATTAGAAAAAATTTAAAATGCACGTTCAAGTTACCATTTTTAATCTTCGCGAATTTATTAAGAAAATTCATTTTCTAGTCTATTTTGCATATTGCGTTTTTCTAGTATCGTTATTTATAAATTGAATTTATTACAGTTCAAAAAGAATATTTGTCTTATAATAAAAAGTATTACAATTACTTTTATTGTTTTGTCATTGCTTTTACATGTAGAAATTTTTCAATAGTAATATATTAATTAAGTGCATTAAAATTTATCGAAAAGTCTTATTGAAAAATATGGTTGCCTAGAAACTACATGATTTTATTTTGATTGTTATTTGATCAAAAGATCACTTTGACAATCAAATTACAATTAAAATGCTATTTCATAAAAGCAACCATATTTTGAATGTAAACTTTTCTGTATAATTTTAAAATAGAGATATATTACACAATCACGATAAATACACATTTCAAGTAAACTTTTGAAGTTATAAACCGCACTTCATTTTAATTTGTTAATACAATTTTTTTAAGTTTTACAATTTATATTAAAATTGTATTCTTTTTAAAGTTATCATAAGGGGTATTTTTAACACGTCACCTTAATAATACTATAGAAGTTTTCTAGTGGGTAAAATATGATGCTCTACTTTGGATTGTTTTGCTAGAATAAGATGTTTTGATCTGGAGTATGCTAGTTTAATATAAGTTAATAATAATATGATTTTTTCTGACAATAATAAAAAAATACAATTTACTCAGTTAGCAAATTAAATATTTATTTTAAACGTTGAACGTAGGTTGTAAGTAAGTATATGTTAACATGTATTAGGCAAGATTGTTTAATGCAGAATTACAGAAAAACCAGTAAATTCTTTGTGGAAAGTAGCTGGAAGTATGATTGCAAAAATGCAATTTCTCAAAGCGTTTTAATACAAGTTTTGCTACCAAGAAAACCACAATGCCCTTTGAAGTAGATACTTAAGAAAGTGTGTTTTTATGTTGGTTTGATTATGTTGAAAGAATAATTGCAGAAGAAAGTAACAAATAAAATATATATTAGAAGAATGTCTAGTTTTTAAAAGCACAGGTAGTTCATGTAAAAGTTATTTGAATGTTATAGATTAATGCGTGCAAAAGAAAAAAAAATAAAAAGTGGAAAAAAATAAGAAAGCGTATACGACTATATGTATGGACATTATATAAGTGAACAAAGTATGTAGGGATAAAAAAACGAAAAAATATAACCTGTAAGTAACCTGAGCCGAATAGGAACAGTGCGACTCGATATGTAACAGTCTCGGCTATTGCCGCGTTGCTTATACCGTTTGTTCGCGGGATTTCCGTACATAAGACAAGCGCTCTAATGCGTTTCAAGCCTCTACTTAACCGAGGGAAGAGACATGTACGTGTATGTGTGTAAATGTCCCAAAATTATCGTAATAAATTGATGGGATTATTTTGCGCCAAACAATAACCCAACTGGTCATAAAATTCTAAACAAACGTTGTTCAGCATAGGTATAATTGAGCAAAATTGACCCTCAATATTTTCTCTTAACTCGTTCAGATTATTGTCCCTTTCATTTTGATGTTCATATAATTTAGATTTAACGTATCCCCATAAGAAAAAAATGTTAGGGACCAAGTCTGGCGATCTCGCTGGCCAGTGAATTGTACTGCTATTCGATATATTTTTTGGAGGAATATGTTGTGTAAATAGTCTATTACTATACTAGAGTTATGAACAGAATAGCCATCTTGTTAGAACCAAATATTATCAAAATGTCGGTAAAATTCCTTAGTGCAGGTACAATTTGATTTTGAAGAAGATTCAAATAAGTTGCTACACTCAAATTTCCATCGATAAAAAAAGGTCCAATGATATTATTCCTATAAATACCGACCCAAACATTCACTTTTTATGGATACTATGTCTTTAAATTTAATTGCCGATATTCATTTTCAATAGACCAATAACAAAGAATGGACGAATTATGTTTGCCATGTAATGGAAACGTGGAATTGTCAGTAAACACAATGTTTTCAAT
>JARJEC010066196.1:0-24133 GCA_030264575.1 Tachinus sp. AB-2021 | reverse complement strand
GTGTATGTGTAAGAACTCATATAGACAAGGTTAGAAATGAGTGGGTGGTGAATGAATGTGATTTGAAATCACATCATCACAATCAGAAAAACATTGATATATCAGTAGCAACAAAGTACTTTACATTGTTAAGTTAAGCGAATGAGTGAGGGTCGAGTGACAAAGCAAATTTATAATGGATAAGTATGTGAAATAAATAAAACAAAAATTATTTATTTATTTCTGATAATGAAGTACCACATAGTAGAGGTCAAGCATCCTTATGATAAGTATGTGAGTTGAAAAGGCAGTGGTAGATCATGTTTGTTGCATATAGAGAGCGTGCATGACAATATCTATACTATTGCAGAAGCAAAAGAATTATTTAAGGATACAAAGATGTGGAGAGAAATACTTGTAGTACCAAGAAACTTTTGAAACTCAAATTAAAAATTTGTCTATTGTGCTTTGTGTTACTGCCTACCCCGAATGGGATTGGCGATACTTTGTTTATAGGTTACGGTGACGGTGTGTTTGCCGGCAATCTTTGTACGAGCTAGTCTTTACAGACGAATTTCGATTCTAGATGTACCGCTTTACAGAAAATATTCTTTTTGTGTTTTGTTGATTTGACGTTAAGTGAGTTAGTTTTAGCATTTAATATTTATTTATTATATTTAGTTATATTTAGCTAGTTTCCATAAATATATTTTTAAAACGCTGCATATTTGTACATATGTATTTTAAGGAAATAGTTTCACAACTTTTTAAATTTGTTTGCATGTTTTTAAACTTTTGTTCTATACAAATTTGTACTCTACAGTTAATATTCAATTGAGCTGCTCAAATTATCCTTTGACAAAATTTGTGAAATTATGTATTAATTAAGGAATCTTTTTATAATTTGTGTTTTGAAGCAAATATTTATTTATTTATTGAATAATTGAGATATTCTCTAAGTTTTATCATCATTATTTTTACCTTTGAATTTTATATTAAACTAATTACAATATAAATATCAATTCATCGTAACCCTACATATTGCGATAGCAAACTTAATACTGGGAAAACACGTCACATTAAAATTACATTACCTAGGTTACGTAAATTAGAGTGAAATCTTTTAGAAAACTCAAACCTTCAACATCAAAAGCAAGCTCATAGAAAATGCACAATGAAAATATTGCCAGGAACAGCTTTAATAATCTAGTTCCCCTTAAAGCAGCATCAAAACTTACTAATTAAATTAGGTATATAACTACGGATTAAACGTAAAATTAATCATTTTAATAAATGTCAATCGGCACCTGGATTATAATTTAATTGAAAAATTAAGTGCGTTCATGAGTTATTCATGTGGAAGGTCGTCGCAGATTTCATTCTATCATAATTACACACGTCCCTATCGAACAATGAAATGGAGGTCGTTTAGAAAAAACCCTTTCAGCAAATGGACAATATGAAAAATTGACGTCGCATTGTACCTGGAATACAAATACTTTTATTTTTGTTATTGATTGATTCGTTACATCGCAATAACACGTTATGTATGAAATCTGATGTTGTCTAACGGCTGCAAAGTATATCTATAAATAAGTCGCTCAGATTGTCTCATGTTATTTTCCAGATATTAACTTTAATGACATAATTTAAATATGCAAGTGTTTAAAAATCGCTTCGGAGCGCATCAAAAATATACTTTGGTCTTTATCTCGTTCTCACTTGCATACAGTTTGTTCCCCTTCACCGAGCTACAATCTAATGCGATTTTTATAGCTGAGATTTTCTGTAATGATCCAGATGTGCCCGTAAGGATCATTTAAATTCGCTTCGGAGCTCATACTCTTTTCCGAATTTACAGGAAACCCCGGAAGAATTCTACTTCACGATTCGAGCTTATAGTCAAATCGAACGGAATTCTTTCTGGTGGATTTATTTTATGATGATTAGAAAAGAGATCAATTGTTTTCTTTCGATATTTGTCATTGCGATTGTAGTAATTAAATGATTAATCAATTGCAACAGTATTTGAAACAATGTCGTTCCATTTGCATGTATTATGTAGAACGGAAACTGTATGGCAAGTTCCGGCTCGTAGTCACGGCAACTGTGTTCCATGTAACGGTTGTACCTGTAGGATCATGTTTTTGTAGCTCGGTCAGCAGGGGTTGAATATCTCAACATTTCATTTCCTAACTGATTACTTGACATTTTGTTTGTTGTTCTTATATTATAATTCAAACATATACAAATTATATAATTTTATGTTAAATATGAGCTCAAATTAATTGTTTTTTACTTTTAACTAAACCCTAAATGTAGTATTACTAATTTATTTTTAATACCAAAAAAAAAGAAATAATATAAAGTCGTTGAGTTAGAATTGAGATGGATTTGTGGCACGTGGATGTCGTGGATCGCGAGTTGTGGGTCATATACCTTGTTTATATCGACAAAGCCGAGCCGATAGAAACTCGATAGGATTGAGTTATTGAATCCACGTCTACATCCGCATGCGTTTATATCACAATTAGAGCTTCTGTCGAGACGAGATTAATCAAATATCGATCTCGTCTTGTCGAGATTATAAAAAAAAGATCTTGTCATGATCTTAATCATGTCGAGATCTTAAAAAATCGATCTTGTCTTGATCTCGACATATCAACCTTGATCTCGATCTTGAATCTTGACAAGATAGAAAAAAATATAGATCTCGACGAGATCAAAACAAGATCGCGACGAGATTTTTTTTAATCTCGTCTTGATCTCGATCTCGACCTCGAAGAAAAAAGATCGAGATTTTTCTTGTCTGGGCAGAAGCTCCAATCACAAATAATTTAAGCAGGGTCAGCTGGATCCGGACTGATAATAGGATTCAAATTAACTTAAGAAATGTGACAGATGTAGTAATTCTATTTCTGTTAGCCTCATTAGTCTGCCATCTTTGCCAAAACGTGGCTAACTTTAGTTTTATTTATGAAATCCGCGATTTGTTTACTTTGCAAAATGTTAATCTGGATTGATTTTCATCCTATTGCAACTAATCAAATCCGTTCAATTTAGTGGATTGACCTTGACGTTGGCATCTGATCGTTATTTCCACGTGTTATGTTTATATCCGCATTTTCGATAGAATGCAGTTAATCCCAGCGGATGTAAACTACCGATATTAACGAGGCATTTGGTCACGAGAATCGTGAATTGTAGGTCGTGGGTTACAGTTAATAATAATTTATAAAGTGAATGCTTAAGCATAGAAATTTGTTTAAAAAAATTGTGTGCTTGGATAATCTATTCTATTTGATATTGTCTCATTTAACCCTAATTATTAAGAAGTTTTACCAAAAGATGTCTTTTGGAAAAACTTCTTAATAATTAGGGTTAAAAAGGCACCTGGTATAGGTTTTACTGTATTTTTTTAAAATTTCTTTTTTGTCATGTTTTGATTTCACACAATCATTGTCAAGATACAATTGATTGAGACAATGATTGAGTAAAATCGAAACATGTCGAAATAAAATAAAATACAGTGAAACATATACCAAGGGCTTTTTAACCCAAATTAAATTATAAATTATTTTAGGTAACACATGACCCACAACTCACGAGTCACGACCTTTCAGTTACTACTCAAACTCCCCGCACGAAACCTACCACCCATTCTATTTTATAATTTTATTTCTCCTACTCCCCACTTCTCTCTCTCTCTCTCTCTCTCTCTTTCTTTCTCTCTGCGAATACACAGTTGAATTCGTGTCATGAAACTTGTGTGACGCGGTCTTAAAAAATATGGCCCCCAAAGAAGATATGTAGTTGCAATAAAACTTTTACTTCTAGTGTGTGTTCCAAGTACTCTCATATTTTTGCGAGTTTTGCTATAGAAAATTTATTTCAGTGAAATCTGAGATTAAGATACCAGTTTTATTTAACGATCGATTTTATTTAACGACCTTTGAAGCCTAAATCAAAATATTTTTAATTTGATACTTTCGAAAAGCGTTAGTTTAAGTAGATAATGGTAGCAACTGAATAATCTAATTTTTTTGTAAATTTAATTTATATCATAAAAAATGATTGACAACGGGTTGTGGAATGAAATCTTTTAGAGTAACAAATTTAAATTAATTTTAAAAGGGACTTAATTATCGAATGGAGTTCTGGGAATGGTTTCTAGTTGACGAATAATGTATACGAATTATTTTCCCTTATTTTATATAATTTTGAGAAAGTCTTTTAAGTCAATTAAAGAAAACCAAAGGTGGAAGAAAATAATGGTTTCTTACGCTAAATAAAAAAAATATTTTAAATTTAAACTACTAGGAGCGAATTGACAAACTTCCTCTAAAAACACCATTTTGGTATTTATGCTCGCAAGTTGATGATCTAACTTACGGTACATGTTTAAAAATATTGAGGTAAAATTGTAATTGCTTTCCTACTTCCCATCAGGAGGATCGAGAACTATAGTAATATTCAGTTTTTATTTTTTGATAGTTTCAATGATGAGCAGCAACATTTATTTTTCGTAGAACCAATACGAATTTGGAGTATCAGGAATCTAGACGTAGCAAGACCCCTTGTTAATAGAAAATAGGAGCTTGCTACTAGACATAGCAAGGCTCGCTTGTTAATAGAAAATATGAGTTTGGGTCTTAATGAGTCAGAAAAAGACTTATATTTGACAATTTATTTTGAGAATATGACAAACGTAATAAAATTTCTTATAGAAGGGTTTAATACATATTAAAATAGCTTTTGTTTGTCATTTTTATACAAAATACCGCCCGTCATCAAAAACAGCTTCTTAAAAACACCGCTACGGGAGGGTGGATTCCTTGTATAAGTCCTGTTACAAAAAATTGTGATTTATATTGACTTTGGAAGTACGTGGGGTTTTTCGTTTTTATCAAATTTTGTGGAAATGGTGCGCTTTTTAAAAGTGCACCAAAGTACATGGCGAAAAAAACATTTGATTTTTTTATTTAATATTGAGCATTAAATTGTTTATGAACAGAAAAGTTTACATTAAATAAAAAAAACGTCTACGTACTTCCAAAGAGATTGTTATTGTGTGCTATTGTAAAAATTTCAAATTGATCTATGCAATAGTCTCTGAGAAATCCGTCCTCCCAGTTTGAACAAATTGGTTTTGAGAAAAACTAGTTTAAATTTTTTTTAATTATTAGTCCATACAATATTTGTATACTGCTAGTTTGAGATGCCTACACAATACAATTATTTTCCACTTTAAATCAAATGGCATTTTGTTTTTATAACTCTAAAAAAATTTAAATCCTAGAGTGGTTTTACCCCTTATATGAACAATGTGATGAAATGGAAGCTCATTGGCCTGTTGTCGCAATTAATTTTAATGCGAACATTCATATTAGTATAGAATTTTGCTCCATAGCCCCATCGGATTCATCTGAAACTTTTAATTAAAGAACACTTTTAAGAAATGAATTACTTACTTAAATTATTGCAAAATATTTTTGAAGGTATGCACAGATATGTTAAAAAATGGTGGGAAGGGATTGCCACAAATTCAACATTTGTTATGATCATTGCATTGGTTGTCTATAAATATGACGTACTTAGTTCCAGTTTACACAAGTAAAGACGTTATTTTTTATTCTACTTTTTATTAATTTCTACATTGTGTACGTTACCACAAATTTTGCATTCTGTCCTGATGTTTTTGGTATCAGGAATATTGACTAAATATTTTTATTAGAAGGCACAATTATTTGCTTAAAATTAGTTGAGATTAACTCACTAGACTATAGTGTATCATAAGAATTTTGTTGCTTTGACTGTATTGTATGTTACAAAATGTAGGTGGGGTATATTTTTATATTTTATTACGCTTGCCACTTTTATTTTATTTACTTCTGTTTGTTCCTCAATTTTACTGTGAATGTTAAAATTATCATTGTGTCTCTTACTTTCTTAATTTTTTTGCGTTTATCAAATACCAATTGGTCTTTGCTTTCTTTAAATTATCTTATTTTTCTGGTTATTTGTTTACATTTTTCCTCATTTTTATTTTTGTTATGTCAATTGGTAGGGATTTTTTATTAGTCTTTAATGGTCTTTTCTACGTACGTAGATTTATTTTTTTTTTCACGTCGTAATATTTTATGTTGTCTTTCTCTGTATTGTTAAGATTGTCCTTAAGCTTTTCTGTTAATTTGTTTATATTATACTCCTAGTTAAATCTATCGATTGTTTTTGGCTTTAATTTTTTTAGTTTGATGTTTATTGCATTATTAAATATTTGGTAATGTAAAATACAAAATGATTTATAAACTTTTGTGATATTAAAATGTTTTCCTACATCATAATTTTGCATGCTCTAGAGCGACTTGTTTTATTTTGTTTAGATTTACCAAATTCTATGACGCCACGAAGAACATACCAGTTTTTCATTCTCTTGAATTTGCCACACTCTTTATCAATGACACTTTTTGAGAGTTTTTGTTGATATGATATATATATATATATATATATATATATATATATATATATATAAATAATATAAAAAATCTCCCATCAAATTCATAATTCACTATATATATATAGAAACCGCTAGAAGCCAGACTTGTACTTAAATTCAAAATTTTAAATTATAATTTAGTTATATCATAAAAATCTTATTTGAATAAAGGTGTTTGCAATATTGCAAAATAAAACAATTTACAAAATTTTACTGCAATAATTGTTGTGGCAAACTTTGTAAAATGTTTTACTTTGTCGACTTGAAGTGCCACGTAGTAAAGGTTGAAACCATTCTAATGATTTAAGGTTATTTTATTTCCTTTTTTATTAGTAAGATCATGTGTGGAACAATGAATTTAATAGATAATTGTACAAGTACAAACAATGTATGTTTCGAAATCTATATTTTGTTGATTTGAAAAATAAATGTTTTTTTAAAGCTTATAACTAGTTAGATAAATATTTGAAAATTGAGCAAAATCTTTCTTTTTACTTTTTAAATAGTTAATATAATTGTTTTTGGTAAATTGTATTTACACAATTAATTTTAAAATCAAATAGTTTTGCTTTTTATTCATAAAACTGTACCCAGTTTTAAAACGAAAAATTGAAGTATTTGTAAAAATTAAGTTTTGTTTTTTTGAAAATGTTAAACAAAAAGAATTTTAAGTTTTTTTAATTATCTAACCACTTATTGCTTAGATACGTATTTAAAATGTTAAATTAATGTAAAATCATCACCACATCACCTCAACATTAGTTACTTTAAAATCTTATATATTTATTTATTTGTTTATTCTACCTTTTATATACCTTATACATCTTAATTTATTGCAATATTTTTGTCAATTGCATAGATAGAATAGCATAATCTGATTAAATGTAGTAACTAGCATTTCATTGTAGCCTTCCTCTAACCATACAAGTGCCTTTGACAGCTCTTTGTTTCAATTTTCAATAATCAGTTAATATTGTTCTGGCATTGAATGGCTTCTACTATACATATATAGATATATATTAAACGAGAAATCAATATTTTATGCAATTTATTTTAAATTATCACTGTGTTATGAGAACTGTCGTAACTTACAAAGCAGATTTTGCATTTTAAAGGTTGCATTAGTTTTAGTAATTTTTTAATAATAATTTGACCCAAAAAAAAAGATTTTGATAATAGAAAGCGATAACAAATACATACAATTTTTTATAAAATAACGACCCATCTTTGTGAAGATTTTTGCTTATAATTCATTGCTAATGAATTTATCTATCAAAATATTTATTTGGTCAATAGATAAGATACGTTTAATAAAATCTTTATTTTATTTAACCTTAATTAAGAATTTTCATTATTTCATTATTTTTAGAATGAGTATAAGTAGATTCCACCAAATAAGTCGGCACTTCTCATCTCATATATATTGAATTATTAACCTTCCAGTCTCAGTTCTCTTACTAGTGATTTTGAAATTACCTCTTTTCATTTATTTCTTTTCAACTGATTTAAATTTTTAAATTACAAATTACCACGTTGATACTTTTTTGCAGTACTGTCTGTAAATCAAATCTACAATCGGACAAAATGAAACCGTTTTTGATTATACAAGCATACGTGAGTTGGACGGAGAAATGCCTGTTCTAAAGGAATAAAACAGAAGTATTTATTTTCGAAGCCCAGATTTTCGTAGGCACTACCTGCAAGACAACAAACAAATTATGCTGATTATTGTTGATATCTTTCATCTTCAGAAAAACTAGCATTTCCCAATCTAATTCTCGCATGCTTCTATGATCAAATCCATTTTAATCTATACTGTATAAATATTTTCAATTGCTGAATACTATTTAGATATTTTAAAACAAATTTAATTTAAAATTAGGTTAAATTTATATACATTGACCTAGTTTTAATTCTTTGAAAATATGTTAGTACAAATTATTATAATAAGCCTGTATTATAATTTCATTAAATATTAAGTATAATGCATGAATACATATTGATTTATATTGAAAGCGAGGAAGCTCATTCAATTGTGCGAATTAAACGAGTACGAAGCCTGCTTTTGACGCAATTTAATAATCGCCCACTTGTATTAGATCGAAATTGACAATAATTTTATAAAGCATAATTAAATTTATCATTTCAACTGATAATATTTTATTTATTTGCCTCATTGAAATCCCGTTCTGATTAATAATTTTTAAATATTATATCAAAACGAAATAATTTAATTACGCATTCATCATGCACACGTGGAAATTAATTAATTTGGTACATTTTTTTGCACAATTTTATTAAAATAGCTTTTTTGGCCGCAAAAATTAAATTTGTATTAAAAAAGATAGCTAGCATCAAAGTGGTTTTTAATAATAATCAATTTCACTTTTATACTTTATTGAAACAAAATTCTTTGAGTAGTTTTTTTAATTTATGTGACCCGCCCACCCACCCAGTTATTGCGTAATCCAAAAATTTGATATTATATAATTATTTACTATATAAATATTAAGTTATAATATATAATATATTGTACATAAAGTGTAATATATTAGTAAATAGTATTGTGAAAAGTAATGTTAATTGCGATACTTACATCTGAACGTTGCATGTTTGATTTCCACCAAAAAGTAAACATTACTATACCGTTTGTTCACGGGATTTCCGTACATAGGACAAGCGTTTTGCTCTACTCGGCCGTGGGAGGGGACCGACGGATACATTCCACTCTCGTGTCACGACGTATTTAAATGTTGTAAAAATATCGTAATAAATTGATGAAATAAAATGATTCTCTAAACTAAAAATAAAAATCTAATATTTTTTAATTTAAAAAATACTTTAACTTAATAAAAAATCTTTAATAATTAATAATTTTAATTAATAATTTTCTATACTGAAATTAAAAATCTAAATTATATAAATAAATTAAAAAATACTCTCTATATTACAATAGGTTCCCAAAAGGTATGCTGACCAACGTTTGTTTAGAATTTTATCACCGGTTGGGTTATTGTTTGGCGCAAAACTTTTGCTGTTTTTTCAACGATATTTATAACAACATAAATTAATTCTACTAAATTGAGATTTTTAACTATTTAAAACTAACTAAAAACAATTTTTTCTCTATGTATAATACCATTTCATAAGTTATAGTAAATAAATTAACCGCTAAAAACCATTGCGAAGCAAATAAATTTGATAATTTATTTATGATACTATTTCATATTTGTATGAAATGTTTGACCTCGTTCGTGTGACACCCTTCGGGAACAATTTTTAGAATATTTACACGGAAATACAATAAAGGCAAAAAATAATTACAATTAATTTTTACAACATGGCATATATATATATATATATATATATATATATATATATTGTTTGAAAGCTTTATAAGTTAAAAGCACAACATTTTTTACAAAATAAGCGGATACGCGTAAAAAATTCATTTTATAATAATGAATAAATACTTTTGAGAGAATGAGTGAGGATCGAGTAACATAGCAAATCTATAATAAAAAAGTATCTGGATCGAACGGCCCATGTAAGAGTTGATTGGATGTTGTAGTGAATCCATGCGAAAAACATAAATTAAAACTGGAAAGAATAAGAGAACGTTCATGACTAGATGTATGGATATTTTAGAAGCGAAAGAAGTATGTAAGAATAAAAAGAGAAAAATAGTACGAAGATGGTTTTAAAAATGAAAGTATGGCAAATATACTTTGTATTATTGCTTACTCCGTCAGTTAACGGCGTAACTTGGTATGTATGAATGTAAATAAACAAATAAACATTTGTAAATGTTTTAAATATATTTGAAATCAATATTGTTACATATTTTACCGTAGCACGAAATTCGATTTGAATGCGCGAATCTTTTGTTTTTATAAACAATTTTACATTTACAAGTATTGATCGATGTTAATTTTGCAACTTTCAAAATACTATACATTACGCCCAGTTTACGCTTTATATTATGCTCCTACCACTGCCACCGACAAGAGTATTTTGCTCGGTATTTTGTGTAGAGGTCATATGACAATTATAAGCACAAGTAAAAGTGAGCATTGACATTGCATCTATGACTCGTAAGTCGTTATTGTCCTAGGCTAGGTAGCATTAAGTCGATTGCGATTGACTGGTGGACCAAAAAAACTTTATGGGATAAACGATTTTTTAAAAGTAATAGAAAAAAATAAAATCGACCACTGGGTGTACAGCAATACTTAGAGGAAGTTAAAAGAAGTCGGTACCTTGGAAAAGTTTGCCGACCTCTATTCTAGGTCGAATTTGAAGAAAATATAGGAAGTTTGTATATGTATTCAATAATTATATAAACAGGTTGATTTGCCAAAAAAGTTGACTAACTAATTTACCTTTGATGCTGACATAGAAGATTTTAGCAGTAAAAACGTAGCGCATTTGAACATATCTACTTATTCTACCTCTTTTTTATCTTCAAAATACTTTTGGAGTTCAACGTTTATTATAGTTTTTACTTTATTTCTGAATTCCTACGTACATAACATTAATATATATGTAGCGGCTTTGTCGGATGACATGTAGCAATGATTTGTTGTGTTTGTAAGTTTATATGTCTGGTAGTTCTTCAATGTATTCTATGGCGTCATTTATGTGATGTTGTATTTCCTTGAATACGTCAGTTACTGTTGCTTTTTAGTTTTTGCGAGTATCGTTTGCCTTCCAAGTGGTGTGCTTTGTACATTGTTCTAGGATGTGTTCTGTATTACATGTTGGTCAGTTTGGCGAATCTTTCTGCTTAATGTTTACTTTATGTTAGCAAAAATTCATTCTTTTGTTTGTTTGTAGGATTTTACAATTTTAAAATTTTAAAGAAGTTAAACTGGTGTCCGGCAATTGCTGACATTGGGTCTAATTTCACTAAAAATTAACTAGTAAATTCAAGATTTGAAATAAACTGCTATGTTTTTTATCACAATTTATTGTGGTGTGACTACCGTGACTGCAGTTTCGACCGAACCTCAGTGTTCATTAGACGTTACATGAGTGGATTAATAAGAAACTCATGTAACGTCTGACGAAGACTACGGTTCAGTCGAAACTGCAGTCACGGTGTGACTAAATAAATTGTGATAAAAAACATAGTAGTTTATTTTAAATCCTGCATTATGAATTATCACTTTGTAACGGTCGATTCTATCAATTTTCTTAACTAGTAAATAGTTAACTGTAAGTTTGTACATTATTATAGTGCAATTGGGACACGATATTTTATCATAAATCCGGGAATTGTTTTTAGATTGTTTTAGGTAGGCAAAATATTCCAGTTAGTACTATTATTGATAGCAAGAACCTATACGACGCTATTTAAATCAGAAAAATGAAACAGTTTGTACATATTCTTAGACTCTAGGACTTCTAGGACTTTATATCAGGCTTTCCTTGGGATGGTCTTTTAGAGGTTAATAGTAATTTTATGTATATTTTTCCATCCATATTTAAAGCAAAGTTTGTTAATTTTGTATAGTATTAATAATATCAATAAATACATCGACAGTTTCATTTATCAATAGTCATAATATATATTAAAATATATATATATATATATATATATATATTTTAATATATATTATGACTATTGATAAATGAAACTGTCGATGTATTTATTGATATTATTAATACTATACAAAATTAACAAACTTTGCTTTAAATATGGATGGAAAAATATACATAAAATTACTATTAACCTCTAAAAGACCATCCCAAGGAAAGCCTGATATAAAGTCCTAGAAGTCCTAGAGTCTAAGAATATGTACAAACTGTTTCATTTTTCTGATTTAAATAGCGTCGTATAGGTTCTTGCTATCAATAATAGTACTAACTGGAATATTTTGCCTACCTAAAACAATCTAAAAACAATTCCCGGATTTATGATAAAATATCGTGTCCCAATTGCACTATAATAATGTACAAACTTACAGTTAACTATTTACTAGTTAAGAAAATTGATAGAATCGACCGTTACAAAGTGATAATTCATAATGCAGGATTTAAAATAAACTACTATGTTTTTTATCACAATTTATTTAGTCACACCGTGACTGCAGTTTCGACTGAACCGTAGTCTTCGTCAGACGTTACATGAGTTTCTTATTAATCCACTCATGTAACGTCTAATGAACACTGAGGTTCGGTCGAAACTGCAGTCACGGTAGTCACACCACAATAAATTGTGATAAAAAACATAGCAGTTTATTTCAAATCTTGAATTTACTAGTTAATTTTTAGTGAAATTAGACCCAATGTCAGCAATTGCCGGACACCAGTTTAACTTCTTTAAAATTTTAAAATTGTAAAATCCTACAAACAAACAAAAGAATGAATTTTTGCTAACATAAAGTAAACATTAAGCAGAAAGATTCGCCAAACTGACCAACATGTAATACAGAACACATCCTAGAACAATGTACAAAGCACACCACTTGGAAGGCAAACGATACTCGCAAAAACTAAAAAGCAACAGTAACTGACGTATTCAAGGAAATACAACATCACATAAATGACGCCATAGAATACATTGAAGAACTACCAGACATATAAACTTACAAACACAACAAATCATTGCTACATGTCATCCGACAAAGCCGCTACATATATATTAATGTTATGTACGTAGGAATTCAGAAATAAAGTAAAAACTATAATAAACGTTGAACTCCAAAAGTATTTTGAAGATAAAAAAGAGGTAGAATAAGTAGATATGTTCAAATGCGCTACGTTTTTACTGCTAAAATCTTCTATGTCAGCATCAAAGGTAAATTAGTTAGTCAACTTTTTTGGCAAATCAACCTGTTTATATAATTATTGAATACATATACAAACTTCCTATATTTTCTTCAAATTCGACCTAGAATAGAGGTCGGCAAACTTTTCCAAGGTACCGACTTCTTTTAACTTCCTCTAAGTATTGCTGTACACCCAGTGGTCGATTTTATTTTTTTCTATTACTTTTAAAAAATCGTTTATCCCATAAAGTTTTTTTGGTCCACCAGTCAATCGCAATCGACTTAATGCTACCTAGCCTAGGACAATAACGACTTACGAGTCATAGATGCAATGTCAATGCTCACTTTTACTTGTGCTTATAATTGTCATATGACCTCTACACAAAATACCGAGCAAAATACTCTTGTCGGTGGCAGTGGTAGGAGCATAATATAAAGCGTAAACTGGGCGTAATGTATAGTATTTTGAAAGTTGCAAAATTAACATCGATCAATACTTGTAAATGTAAAATTGTTTATAAAAACAAAAGATTCGCGCATTCAAATCGAATTTCGTGCTACGGTAAAATATGTAACAATATTGATTTCAAATATATTTAAAACATTTACAAATGTTTATTTGTTTATTTACATTCATACATACCAAGTTACGCCGTTAACTGACGGAGTAAGCAATAATACAAAGTATATTTGCCATACTTTCATTTTTAAAACCATCTTCGTACTATTTTTCTCTTTTTATTCTTACATACTTCTTTCGCTTCTAAAATATCCATACATCTAGTCATGAACGTTCTCTTATTCTTTCCAGTTTTAATTTATGTTTTTCGCATGGATTCACTACAACATCCAATCAACTCTTACATGGGCCGTTCGATCCAGATACTTTTTTATTATAGATTTGCTATGTTACTCGATCCTCACTCATTCTCTCAAAAGTATTTATTCATTATTATAAAATGAATTTTTTACGCGTATCCGCTTATTTTGTAAAAAATGTTGTGCTTTTAACTTATAAAGCTTTCAAACAATATATATATATATATATATATATATATATATATATGCCATGTTGTAAAAATTAATTGTAATTATTTTTTGCCTTTATTGTATTTCCGTGTAAATATTCTAAAAATTGTTCCCGAAGGGTGTCACACGAACGAGGTCAAACATTTCATACAAATATGAAATAGTATCATAAATAAATTATCAAATTTATTTGCTTCGCAATGGTTTTTAGCGGTTAATTTATTTACTATAACTTATGAAATGGTATTATACATAGAGAAAAAATTGTTTTTAGTTAGTTTTAAATAGTTAAAAATCTCAATTTAGTAGAATTAATTTATGTTGTTATAAATATCGTTGAAAAAACAGCAAAAGTTTTGCGCCAAACAATAACCCAACCGGTGATAAAATTCTAAACAAACGTTGGTCAGCATACCTTTTGGGAACCTATTGTAATATAGAGAGTATTTTTTAATTTATTTATATAATTTAGATTTTTAATTTCAGTATAGAAAATTATTAATTAAAATTATTAATTATTAAAGATTTTTTATTAAGTTAAAGTATTTTTTAAATTAAAAAATATTAGATTTTTATTTTTAGTTTAGAGAATCATTTTATTTCATCAATTTATTACGATATTTTTACAACATTTAAATACGTCGTGACACGAGAGTGGAATGTATCCGTCGGTCCCCTCCCACGGCCGAGTAGAGCAAAACGCTTGTCCTATGTACGGAAATCCCGTGAACAAACGGTATAGTAATGTTTACTTTTTGGTGGAAATCAAACATGCAACGTTCAGATGTAAGTATCGCAATTAACATTACTTTTCACAATACTATTTACTAATATATTACACTTTATGTACAATATATTATATATTATAACTTAATATTTATATAGTAAATAATTATATAATATCAAATTTTTGGATTACGCAATAACTGGGTGGGTGGGCGGGTCACATAAATTAAAAAAACTACTCAAAGAATTTTGTTTCAATAAAGTATAAAAGTGAAATTGATTATTATTAAAAACCACTTTGATGCTAGCTATCTTTTTTAATACAAATTTAATTTTTGCGGCCAAAAAAGCTATTTTAATAAAATTGTGCAAAAAAATGTACCAAATTAATTAATTTCCACGTGTGCATGATGAATGCGTAATTAAATTATTTCGTTTTGATATAATATTTAAAAATTATTAATCAGAACGGGATTTCAATGAGGCAAATAAATAAAATATTATCAGTTGAAATGATAAATTTAATTATGCTTTATAAAATTATTGTCAATTTCGATCTAATACAAGTGGGCGATTATTAAATTGCGTCAAAAGCAGGCTTCGTACTCGTTTAATTCGCACAATTGAATGAGCTTCCTCGCTTTCAATATAAATCAATATGTATTCATGCATTATACTTAATATTTAATGAAATTATAATACAGGCTTATTATAATAATTTGTACTAACATATTTTCAAAGAATTAAAACTAGGTCAATGTATATAAATTTAACCTAATTTTAAATTAAATTTGTTTTAAAATATCTAAATAGTATTCAGCAATTGAAAATATTTATACAGTATAGATTAAAATGGATTTGATCATAGAAGCATGCGAGAATTAGATTGGGAAATGCTAGTTTTTCTGAAGATGAAAGATATCAACAATAATCAGCATAATTTGTTTGTTGTCTTGCAGGTAGTGCCTACGAAAATCTGGGCTTCGAAAATAAATACTTCTGTTTTATTCCTTTAGAACAGGCATTTCTCCGTCCAACTCACGTATGCTTGTATAATCAAAAACGGTTTCATTTTGTCCGATTGTAGATTTGATTTACAGACAGTACTGCAAAAAAGTATCAACGTGGTAATTTGTAATTTAAAAATTTAAATCAGTTGAAAAGAAATAAATGAAAAGAGGTAATTTCAAAATCACTAGTAAGAGAACTGAGACTGGAAGGTTAATAATTCAATATATATGAGATGAGAAGTGCCGACTTATTTGGTGGAATCTACTTATACTCATTCTAAAAATAATGAAATAATGAAAATTCTTAATTAAGGTTAAATAAAATAAAGATTTTATTAAACGTATCTTATCTATTGACCAAATAAATATTTTGATAGATAAATTCATTAGCAATGAATTATAAGCAAAAATCTTCACAAAGATGGGTCGTTATTTTATAAAAAATTGTATGTATTTGTTATCGCTTTCTATTATCAAAATCTTTTTTTTTGGGTCAAATTATTATTAAAAAATTACTAAAACTAATGCAACCTTTAAAATGCAAAATCTGCTTTGTAAGTTACGACAGTTCTCATAACACAGTGATAATTTAAAATAAATTGCATAAAATATTGATTTCTCGTTTAATATATATCTATATATGTATAGTAGAAGCCATTCAATGCCAGAACAATATTAACTGATTATTGAAAATTGAAACAAAGAGCTGTCAAAGGCACTTGTATGGTTAGAGGAAGGCTACAATGAAATGCTAGTTACTACATTTAATCAGATTATGCTATTCTATCTATGCAATTGACAAAAATATTGCAATAAATTAAGATGTATAAGGTATATAAAAGGTAGAATAAACAAATAAATAAATATATAAGATTTTAAAGTAACTAATGTTGAGGTGATGTGGTGATGATTTTACATTAATTTAACATTTTAAATACGTATCTAAGCAATAAGTGGTTAGATAATTAAAAAAACTTAAAATTCTTTTTGTTTAACATTTTCAAAAAAACAAAACTTAATTTTTACAAATACTTCAATTTTTCGTTTTAAAACTGGGTACAGTTTTATGAATAAAAAGCAAAACTATTTGATTTTAAAATTAATTGTGTAAATACAATTTACCAAAAACAATTATATTAACTATTTAAAAAGTAAAAAGAAAGATTTTGCTCAATTTTCAAATATTTATCTAACTAGTTATAAGCTTTAAAAAAACATTTATTTTTCAAATCAACAAAATATAGATTTCGAAACATACATTGTTTGTACTTGTACAATTATCTATTAAATTCATTGTTCCACACATGATCTTACTAATAAAAAAGGAAATAAAATAACCTTAAATCATTAGAATGGTTTCAACCTTTACTACGTGGCACTTCAAGTCGACAAAGTAAAACATTTTACAAAGTTTGCCACAACAATTATTGCAGTAAAATTTTGTAAATTGTTTTATTTTGCAATATTGCAAACACCTTTATTCAAATAAGATTTTTATGATATAACTAAATTATAATTTAAAATTTTGAATTTAAGTACAAGTCTGGCTTCTAGCGGTTTCTATATATATATAGTGAATTATGAATTTGATGGGAGATTTTTTATATTATTTATATATATATATATATATATATATATATATATATATATATATCATATCAACAAAAACTCTCAAAAAGTGTCATTGATAAAGAGTGTGGCAAATTCAAGAGAATGAAAAACTGGTATGTTCTTCGTGGCGTCATAGAATTTGGTAAATCTAAACAAAATAAAACAAGTCGCTCTAGAGCATGCAAAATTATGATGTAGGAAAACATTTTAATATCACAAAAGTTTATAAATCATTTTGTATTTTACATTACCAAATATTTAATAATGCAATAAACATCAAACTAAAAAAATTAAAGCCAAAAACAATCGATAGATTTAACTAGGAGTATAATATAAACAAATTAACAGAAAAGCTTAAGGACAATCTTAACAATACAGAGAAAGACAACATAAAATATTACGACGTGAAAAAAAAAATAAATCTACGTACGTAGAAAAGACCATTAAAGACTAATAAAAAATCCCTACCAATTGACATAACAAAAATAAAAATGAGGAAAAATGTAAACAAATAACCAGAAAAATAAGATAATTTAAAGAAAGCAAAGACCAATTGGTATTTGATAAACGCAAAAAAATTAAGAAAGTAAGAGACACAATGATAATTTTAACATTCACAGTAAAATTGAGGAACAAACAGAAGTAAATAAAATAAAAGTGGCAAGCGTAATAAAATATAAAAATATACCCCACCTACATTTTGTAACATACAATACAGTCAAAGCAACAAAATTCTTATGATACACTATAGTCTAGTGAGTTAATCTCAACTAATTTTAAGCAAATAATTGTGCCTTCTAATAAAAATATTTAGTCAATATTCCTGATACCAAAAACATCAGGACAGAATGCAAAATTTGTGGTAACGTACACAATGTAGAAATTAATAAAAAGTAGAATAAAAAATAACGTCTTTACTTGTGTAAACTGGAACTAAGTACGTCATATTTATAGACAACCAATGCAATGATCATAACAAATGTTGAATTTGTGGCAATCCCTTCCCACCATTTTTTAACATATCTGTGCATACCTTCAAAAATATTTTGCAATAATTTAAGTAAGTAATTCATTTCTTAAAAGTGTTCTTTAATTAAAAGTTTCAGATGAATCCGATGGGGCTATGGAGCAAAATTCTATACTAATATGAATGTTCGCATTAAAATTAATTGCGACAACAGGCCAATGAGCTTCCATTTCATCACATTGTTCATATAAGGGGTAAAACCACTCTAGGATTTAAATTTTTTTAGAGTTATAAAAACAAAATGCCATTTGATTTAAAGTGGAAAATAATTGTATTGTGTAGGCATCTCAAACTAGCAGTATACAAATATTGTATGGACTAATAATTAAAAAAAATTTAAACTAGTTTTTCTCAAAACCAATTTGTTCAAACTGGGAGGACGGATTTCTCAGAGACTATTGCATAGATCAATTTGAAATTTTTACAATAGCACACAATAACAATCTCTTTGGAAGTACGTAGACGTTTTTTTTATTTAATGTAAACTTTTCTGTTCATAAACAATTTAATGCTCAATATTAAATAAAAAAATCAAATGTTTTTTTCGCCATGTACTTTGGTGCACTTTTAAAAAGCGCACCATTTCCACAAAATTTGATAAAAACGAAAAACCCCACGTACTTCCAAAGTCAATATAAATCACAATTTTTTGTAACAGGACTTATACAAGGAATCCACCCTCCCGTAGCGGTGTTTTTAAGAAGCTGTTTTTGATGACGGGCGGTATTTTGTATAAAAATGACAAACAAAAGCTATTTTAATATGTATTAAACCCTTCTATAAGAAATTTTATTACGTTTGTCATATTCTCAAAATAAATTGTCAAATATAAGTCTTTTTCTGACTCATTAAGACCCAAACTCATATTTTCTATTAACAAGCGAGCCTTGCTATGTCTAGTAGCAAGCTCCTATTTTCTATTAACAAGGGGTCTTGCTACGTCTAGATTCCTGATACTCCAAATTCGTATTGGTTCTACGAAAAATAAATGTTGCTGCTCATCATTGAAACTATCAAAAAATAAAAACTGAATATTACTATAGTTCTCGATCCTCCTGATGGGAAGTAGGAAAGCAATTACAATTTTACCTCAATATTTTTAAACATGTACCGTAAGTTAGATCATCAACTTGCGAGCATAAATACCAAAATGGTGTTTTTAGAGGAAGTTTGTCAATTCGCTCCTAGTAGTTTAAATTTAAAATATTTTTTTTATTTAGCGTAAGAAACCATTATTTTCTTCCACCTTTGGTTTTCTTTAATTGACTTAAAAGACTTTCTCAAAATTATATAAAATAAGGGAAAATAATTCGTATACATTATTCGTCAACTAGAAACCATTCCCAGAACTCCATTCGATAATTAAGTCCCTTTTAAAATTAATTTAAATTTGTTACTCTAAAAGATTTCATTCCACAACCCGTTGTCAATCATTTTTTATGATATAAATTAAATTTACAAAAAAATTAGATTATTCAGTTGCTACCATTATCTACTTAAACTAACGCTTTTCGAAAGTATCAAATTAAAAATATTTTGATTTAGGCTTCAAAGGTCGTTAAATAAAATCGATCGTTAAATAAAACTGGTATCTTAATCTCAGATTTCACTGAAATAAATTTTCTATAGCAAAACTCGCAAAAATATGAGAGTACTTGGAACACACACTAGAAGTAAAAGTTTTATTGCAACTACATATCTTCTTTGGGGGCCATATTTTTTAAGACCGCGTCACACAAGTTTCATGACACGAATTCAACTGTGTATTCGCAGAGAGAAAGAAAGAGAGAGAGAGAGAGAGAGAGAGAAGTGGGGAGTAGGAGAAATAAAATTATAAAATAGAATGGGTGGTAGGTTTCGTGCGGGGAGTTTGAGTAGTAACTGAAAGGTCGTGACTCGTGAGTTGTGGGTCATGTGTTACCTAAAATAATTTATAATTTAATTTGGGTTAAAAAGCCCTTGGTATATGTTTCACTGTATTTTATTTTATTTCGACATGTTTCGATTTTACTCAATCATTGTCTCAATCAATTGTATCTTGACAATGATTGTGTGAAATCAAAACATGACAAAAAAGAAATTTTAAAAAAATACAGTAAAACCTATACCAGGTGCCTTTTTAACCCTAATTATTAAGAAGTTTTTCCAAAAGACATCTTTTGGTAAAACTTCTTAATAATTAGGGTTAAATGAGACAATATCAAATAGAATAGATTATCCAAGCACACAATTTTTTTAAACAAATTTCTATGCTTAAGCATTCACTTTATAAATTATTATTAACTGTAACCCACGACCTACAATTCACGATTCTCGTGACCAAATGCCTCGTTAATATCGGTAGTTTACATCCGCTGGGATTAACTGCATTCTATCGAAAATGCGGATATAAACATAACACGTGGAAATAACGATCAGATGCCAACGTCAAGGTCAATCCACTAAATTGAACGGATTTGATTAGTTGCAATAGGATGAAAATCAATCCAGATTAACATTTTGCAAAGTAAACAAATCGCGGATTTCATAAATAAAACTAAAGTTAGCCACGTTTTGGCAAAGATGGCAGACTAATGAGGCTAACAGAAATAGAATTACTACATCTGTCACATTTCTTAAGTTAATTTGAATCCTATTATCAGTCCGGATCCAGCTGACCCTGCTTAAATTATTTGTGATTGGAGCTTCTGCCCAGACAAGAAAAATCTCGATCTTTTTTCTTCGAGGTCGAGATCGAGATCAAGACGAGATTAAAAAAAATCTCGTCGCGATCTTGTTTTGATCTCGTCGAGATCTATATTTTTTTCTATCTTGTCAAGATTCAAGATCGAGATCAAGGTTGATATGTCGAGATCAAGACAAGATCGATTTTTTAAGATCTCGACATGATTAAGATCATGACAAGATCTTTTTTTTATAATCTCGACAAGACGAGATCGATATTTGATTAATCTCGTCTCGACAGAAGCTCTAATTGTGATATAAACGCATGCGGATGTAGACGTGGATTCAATAACTCAATCCTATCGAGTTTCTATCGGCTCGGCTTTGTCGATATAAACAAGGTATATGACCCACAACTCGCGATCCACGACATCCACGTGCCACAAATCCATCTCAATTCTAACTCAACGACTTTATATTATTTCTTTTTTTTTGGTATTAAAAATAAATTAGTAATACTACATTTAGGGTTTAGTTAAAAGTAAAAAACAATTAATTTGAGCTCATATTTAACATAAAATTATATAATTTGTATATGTTTGAATTATAATATAAGAACAACAAACAAAATGTCAAGTAATCAGTTAGGAAATGAAATGTTGAGATATTCAACCCCTGCTGACCGAGCTACAAAAACATGATCCTACAGGTACAACCGTTACATGGAACACAGTTGCCGTGACTACGAGCCGGAACTTGCCATACAGTTTCCGTTCTACATAATACATGCAAATGGAACGACATTGTTTCAAATACTGTTGCAATTGATTAATCATTTAATTACTACAATCGCAATGACAAATATCGAAAGAAAACAATTGATCTCTTTTCTAATCATCATAAAATAAATCCACCAGAAAGAATTCCGTTCGATTTGACTATAAGCTCGAATCGTGAAGTAGAATTCTTCCGGGGTTTCCTGTAAATTCGGAAAAGAGTATGAGCTCCGAAGCGAATTTAAATGATCCTTACGGGCACATCTGGATCATTACAGAAAATCTCAGCTATAAAAATCGCATTAGATTGTAGCTCGGTGAAGGGGAACAAACTGTATGCAAGTGAGAACGAGATAAAGACCAAAGTATATTTTTGATGCGCTCCGAAGCGATTTTTAAACACTTGCATATTTAAATTATGTCATTAAAGTTAATATCTGGAAAATAACATGAGACAATCTGAGCGACTTATTTATAGATATACTTTGCAGCCGTTAGACAACATCAGATTTCATACATAACGTGTTATTGCGATGTAACGAATCAATCAATAACAAAAATAAAAGTATTTGTATTCCAGGTACAATGCGACGTCAATTTTTCATATTGTCCATTTGCTGAAAGGGTTTTTTCTAAACGACCTCCATTTCATTGTTCGATAGGGACGTGTGTAATTATGATAGAATGAAATCTGCGACGACCTTCCACATGAATAACTCATGAACGCACTTAATTTTTCAATTAAATTATAATCCAGGTGCCGATTGACATTTATTAAAATGATTAATTTTACGTTTAATCCGTAGTTATATACCTAATTTAATTAGTAAGTTTTGATGCTGCTTTAAGGGGAACTAGATTATTAAAGCTGTTCCTGGCAATATTTTCATTGTGCATTTTCTATGAGCTTGCTTTTGATGTTGAAGGTTTGAGTTTTCTAAAAGATTTCACTCTAATTTACGTAACCTAGGTAATGTAATTTTAATGTGACGTGTTTTCCCAGTATTAAGTTTGCTATCGCAATATGTAGGGTTACGATGAATTGATATTTATATTGTAATTAGTTTAATATAAAATTCAAAGGTAAAAATAATGATGATAAAACTTAGAGAATATCTCAATTATTCAATAAATAAATAAATATTTGCTTCAAAACACAAATTATAAAAAGATTCCTTAATTAATACATAATTTCACAAATTTTGTCAAAGGATAATTTGAGCAGCTCAATTGAATATTAACTGTAGAGTACAAATTTGTATAGAACAAAAGTTTAAAAACATGCAAACAAATTTAAAAAGTTGTGAAACTATTTCCTTAAAATACATATGTACAAATATGCAGCGTTTTAAAAATATATTTATGGAAACTAGCTAAATATAACTAAATATAATAAATAAATATTAAATGCTAAAACTAACTCACTTAACGTCAAATCAACAAAACACAAAAAGAATATTTTCTGTAAAGCGGTACATCTAGAATCGAAATTCGTCTGTAAAGACTAGCTCGTACAAAGATTGCCGGCAAACACACCGTCACCGTAACCTATAAACAAAGTATCGCCAATCCCATTCGGGGTAGGCAGTAACACAAAGCACAATAGACAAATTTTTAATTTGAGTTTCAAAAGTTTCTTGGTACTACAAGTATTTCTCTCCACATCTTTGTATCCTTAAATAATTCTTTTGCTTCTGCAATAGTATAGATATTGTCATGCACGCTCTCTATATGCAACAAACATGATCTACCACTGCCTTTTCAACTCACATACTTATCATAAGGATGCTTGACCTCTACTATGTGGTACTTCATTATCAGAAATAAATAAATAATTTTTGTTTTATTTATTTCACATACTTATCCATTATAAATTTGCTTTGTCACTCGACCCTCACTCATTCGCTTAACTTAACAATGTAAAGTACTTTGTTGCTACTGATATATCAATGTTTTTCTGATTGTGATGATGTGATTTCAAATCACATTCATTCACCACCCACTCATTTCTAACCTTGTCTATATGAGTTCTTACACATACA
>JARJEC010066195.1:0-16161 GCA_030264575.1 Tachinus sp. AB-2021 | reverse complement strand
CCTCACCACCAATGACGTCAATAATTTTCAGGGTAAAGTTTTCTGAGCCTTCACCAAAAATATCGTTAAAAACATCTACATTGATTGTTAGCGAGGTGGAACCAGCAGGAATTTCAAACCGAAGTGTTGACCCTTGAAAGTCGCTCCCATCACCGTTTGCTTCAAGCACCACTACAACTTTTTCTGACGCGGCCTGTGAAAGCCGTAAAATAAATTCTGCCTGACCACCTTCAGCAATATTATTGGCATTAACTGCCTCAATACTTACCTGAGTACTGGTATGTTCTTCTGCAATAGTTGTTTCAATAGTTCCTTTATTTTCCATAACAGTCGCTTCGTTACCAGTTACACTATCAATAACCAGCGTAAAGCCTTCGTTCGCAAGAGGCCCTACAAGATTACCTTGGGCGTCATATTCATTTCGCTCGTACTCTGTAAAACCATCTGTTGTAACAATAACAGGAATATCAACAAAAGATTGACCTTGCGGTATTGTTAGGGTGAGTTTGCCCCCGTTATATGAAGCGTTCAACCCCTTGGCATTCATTGCAGCAAGGTCAATGACAAAGTCAGTACCATAGGTAGCACCACCAAGAGTGCTCACATCTAAAACTAACACAATGGGCTGCCCTGTATTAATAAGAGTTTCACCATCGTCCCTATCAAAACAACCAACACGATAGGTAATACTACCATTTTGCCCGCTCGCGTTATCTTCCATAACCACAGCCTCTCGGTCGTCACTACCACCACTCACATCACCTGAAACAGCAAAAAGCTTTAACACTGGGCCTGAATAAGCAGATTCACCATGCCCAGCGGGTTCTTCACCAAAGCCAGGGTCCCAAGGAGTACTATCGTCTACAATAGTAACAGAGACTGAACCTTTCGTTCCATCTACATGATACCCGTCTGTTAGCCCCCCCGTGCCTGTTTGTGGTTTTAGGGTTACAGATATAACCTCATTAGATTCCGTCCGATCATCATCTTTCACGTGGATAGTAAATTCTGCTGTGGTTTGCCCAGCCAAAATGGTCACAGATGTAGGGGCGCCAGAATAGTCTGCGCCGCTTGAGGCAGTACCACCCCAAGTTAATTGAATAACAGTATCGTGCGGTACGGGTGATGTTAAATTTACAGTATAGGTAACATCAGAACCGCCACTTTCACTATAGTGTGTGGCATCAGAAACAATAGATGCCGTTGGTACGTCAATAATAGTACTGGTTGTTCCCTTATGCCCTTGGTCAATACTAGATTCATTGCCTGTAACAGATTCAATAACAAGGGTGACTGATTCTTGAGGTGCGCCAAGAGATGCACCTGGCCCTTCAGGCGTTCTATCTGCTGTTGATGTACCAGAAAATGTTATGGAATTTTGACCAGAAGGAATGGTGACGGTAATAGACCCTGTGGCAGGGTTATACTGCCAACCGCTACCGCCCGTTCCATTAGCAAAGGTATAATCTGACCCACCGCCAGAAAGGGTACCACCACCTAAGCCGTCAGCTTGCAGAGTCACAGAAATATTTTCGCGCTCTCCTGTGTAGGGGGTGCCATCGGCATTCACCAAATTAAGTTTATAATATACCTGCCCACCATTTTCCATAATGCTGTTGGCGGCTGAATCACTTAACGGAAGACCTGCATTATCCGTAAGTACCAATTGCACCACAGGCCCGTGCAAAGTACCATGCCCCTCAGGTTTTGGGCCATGTAACCCTACATCCCAATTTTGTATATCGTCCACAATAACCGCTGTTGCAGAGTTTCCTGTACCAACATGGTAATCATCAGTAACAAGGCCCCCACTATTTTGTGGGCCAAGCGTTACTATTAGGGTTTCATTATTCTCAGACAAAGCANCGCTAAAATAGTTACCGTTGATGGAAACGTGCCATGATCAGATACACCTGAGGGACCCGACCAGCGAATATTAATAACTGTATCTTCTAGCACAGGCGATGTTAGGTTGACGGTATAGCTTATTTCTGTGCTACCACTTTCACTATAGTGTGTGGCATCAGCTACAATAGAGGCCGTTGGCACATCAACAATGGTACTGGTTGTTTCTTTATGACCTGCATCAACAATTGCTTCATTACCCCAAACAGATTCAATAACAAGGGTAACAGACTCTTGAGGTTCACCAAGAGATGCACCTGGCCCTTCAGGCGTTCTATCTGCTGTAGAAGTGCCTGAAAATGTTATGGAATTTTGACCAGAAGGAATGGTGACGGTAATGGAACCTGTGGCAGGGTTATACTGCCAACCGCTACCGCCCATTCCATCGGCAAAGGTATAATCAGTGCCACCGCCAGAAAGAGTACCACCACCCAAACCGTCAGCCTTAAGAGTCACATCAATATCTTGTGTACGTGTGTCAGTGTAGGGTGTGCCATCGGGGTTCACCAAAGTAAGCTTATAATGAACCTGCCCGCCATTTTCCATAATGCTATTCGCAGCGGAGTCACTTAAAGGGTCGCCCATAGCATCAGTCAATATAAGCTGAACTAGCGGACCATCCAGACCTGTTCCAGAATCTTCTACCAAAACAACATCTACATTCCCCTCACGCCCATTGCTACCATCACCCACATAATAGTTATCACTTGGGGTTGGAGGAGAAATAGCTACATTTAATGTTTTATTACCAAGTTCAGAAACTGTATTATCCACAGATTTCACTACAACGGTATATGTGGTGGTACCATCAGGAAAAGTAATGGTTGTAGGTAAAGGAGAGCCATCTGCCAGCACAAAATCTGACGAACTAAAATGATTCCCCGTCCCGCTCCAATTAAGGTCAACGTCAAGGTCTCCTACCATAGGGGATGTAAGGGTAAAGGTATAGGTAACGGTATTTGGCATACTTGCATCAGCAGATTCTGCAATGTGCGTTTCGCTAGCGCTTACAGAAACAATGGGGAGATCAATAACCTCTGTAATAACACCATCACCCTTAATGCTTTCATTGCCCACAACTTCTGCAACAACAACTTGTAACGCATCAGGAGAAGTGCCTGCTTGAATGTTTGCACTGCCTATAGGAGTACCTGTAAAGTTCAAAGTACTTGAGGGGATACTCCCAGATAGGATAGTGAAGGTAATTTCTCCTGTGGCAGAATTGTACACAGCATTAGCAGGTAACCCAGAAAAATTGAACGTAAAGTCTTGAGTAAGGTCTAAACCATTTTTACCTATAAGTTGCAAGGTTACAACTAAATCTTCTGTAAGCGGACTGGAATAAGCTGAACCAGTGCAAACATTTAATATCTCTACATTATACACCTGCGCGGTTCCAATATTTTCAAGAACAGCAGCACTAGCAGGGTCAGCAAATGTAACCTGCACCATCACCCCTTTTGGGCCAGGTACATTAGGGTCAGTATAGCTTGTGTCACCTGGTGAAGGTGCCACCCATCCATATTCTTGTGCATGCGAATCGTTAATAATTTTAACAACGCCCGTAGGGTTATGTAGCACATACGAACCAGCGCTAAGCACCTGATAGGTAAAACTTTGATACGGGCCTGCGGTTGAATCATTCATATCTTCAACAGGCACTTGCAACCTAAAACCTTTAACACCAAAAGGAAGGTTGATGCTTACTTGCCCACCGCCAAGGTCAGTTATACTCCACCCAGTAATAACATTTCCATGTGCATCCATAATCTGCCAGCTACTGGGGTTTTGATAGTGTATTCCCATTTGCGCCGAACCACCAAAAGCCATAACAATGGGCTGCCCAGATGCTGGTGTAGAAAGATTTATCGCAAGTTGAATACCAAAGGGGTCACTTTCAAGTACTGCGTTTGGACCCAAATAATACAGCCCAGCCGCGAGAGAAAACTCCGCAGAAGGAGGCGAAACAACGGCAGTTAATGCAGGGGTATCAAGGCTAAGGGCACTGCCAAGTCTGCCACCTCCCCAGCTCCAAGGTTCACCAGCAGCATTAAGGCGATCAACTGAACTCAACAAAGACCCGCTGCTACTATGGTACGCATTAAGCCCTTGAGAAAAAACAACTGAGCCTAATATTTTTTCGCCATTATGCCCAAGCTCTCCCAACGTATTTTCTAACCTAGTCCACAAACTTTCTGTTTCACTTGCTGCAACAAAGCCCAAAAAGCTATTAGCATCCAAGGCACTCTCTGCCGCTTCAGACGCAATATCTGCCAATACAAAGTATCCCGCAGAGGTATTGAATGAATGCCCATCAATTTGCAACTGATGCAAAGATTCTTCCAACATTTCAGGAGTAAAATTGAGAAGTTGTAAAGGAGCGTCATCACCCAAAGAAAGACGTACACCTTCTAACGACTCAGAAAGAACGATTGTGCGACCATCAACAGTGCTTATGACAACCGTATGCCCATTATCTATAGTAAGAACAGAATGCACTTCATATTTTGGGGTAATATCATGCACCGTTTCTGTACCGCGAATGCCAACAGTGCCAAGAGGTGATGTTAATTTAAAGGCTTCAGGATTCTGTTCTACAACCTTACCTGAAACAGAACGGACGACCCCTTCTAGCATATTCAAAAAAAATGAAGGTTCTACTTCGCCTGTAGGGTCATAAACAAAATCTTTAATTTCAATACGCGTATCAGGGCCTAATGAAATAATCGCATCGTCTTCAAAATGAATTTCAAGCTTAGCGTCTATCCCTGTAGAAATAATATCTTCCGCAAAAATAGCAGTATTGGCTTCAAGGGCAACGGTTTTTCCATCGCGCTCCGCAAAGGCCTGACCCAAACATTTAGTAACAATAGCGACAGTATTCATAATAACATCCTCACAAATGCCCGTAACATTTACTGTGGCACCTTCATCGTGGATTTAAACATTTAATAAAAACCAAGCGAGTACGCCCTGTTAAGCGCATAAGAACATAATATTTTTTGCTTTTCAAATAAACTCCAAGAGAGCATTATTTATTATACTATTAGTAAATTTGAAGTATTAAGTCAATAGGTATTCAAAAAAGTATTGCTTACTCTTTGCAAGTGCTACTTTGTTTATTAGCACACTGATGAGAAAAATATTTTGCATGCTATGCAAGAGCAAAAAGACAAAAAAGGCTTTGTGACACCGCACGCGTAATCAAGATAATTTTTTTCTAGACAAAGACCATATACCGTCCCATTCTTCTGGAGGTTCTACCACAAGGGCCTGCGCCCGTTCTGCATATATAAAATACATTCGCACCTTAGGATGTTTTTGAGAAAGAGATTCAAAACACTGGGCCGCCTCACTAAAGTTCCCATCCAAATATAATTTTTGTGCAGCATCCCATTCTTCCATTTCAGTGCATCGTTGCGCCCATTCTTCTTTTCTCATGGGAATATACACTGTCACTGGTTGTTGTTTTCCTCTTACCCTTATTCGGTCAAGGTGCTGAAAAGAATAGAGGTCTCCGCATTCTCGGGCTGTTTCTGCACTCACGGCAATCCCTACTCCATATTGTGAGCAGACCCCTTCCAAGCGAGAAGTAAGGTTTACAGCATCCCCTATAAGAGTATAATTCAATAATTCTTCAGAACCCATATTGCCAACATACGCCTTGCCTGTATGAATCCCTATGCCCATATCAAGAGTAATATGTAACTCTTCTTTAAGACTTACATTGAGCTTTGTCAGTTGCTCTTGCATAGCAAGAGCCGTAGTAACAGCACGCACAGGATGTTCTGGCACCTCAACTGGGGCATTCCAAAAAGCCATAAGGGCGTCGCCTATAAACTTATCAAGGGTACCCTTTTGTTGCCGCACCAAACCTGTCATAAGTGTAAAATAGCGGTTGAGCAACAACACAACCTGCTGCGGGTTAAGCCCTTCAGAAAGGGTAGAAAACCCTCGAATATCTGTAAACATAACCGTTAATTCGCGTTCTTCTCCCACAAACACATCCCCACGAAGCTTCAGAATCTGCTTTACCACTTCAGGGGAAACATAACGAGAAAAAACAGCTTTTAAAACAAGCCGTTGCTGTTCTTCTTGCCAAAATCGCAAGAGTAATAACATAGAACCCAAAACAATAATGGTAAGGGCTACATAAAGTGGAGAAATGAACAGATTATGAAGAAAAAAGGAACGAGTTGTATATATAGTCACCGCTAGCATTACAAAACCAACAACTGCATACACGGCAGGTCTGGCAAAGCCAAAAACACATGTGGCTATTAAACCGCATACAAAAATAGACATAACCTGCAAACCTGGCGCCCACGGTGGTTCTTGCAAAAAATTTTTTGTTAAAATAGCATCAACAACAGCTGCGTGCACCTCTACACCAGGGTACAGAGCATCAAAGGGGATAGCCCTTATGTCTAGCAACCCTGCTGCCGATGTACCTACAAAAGCTATTTTTCCGCGTAAGGCTTCTTTAGGTACATTCTTTTGTAAAATATCTTTTGCACTAATATAGGGGTACGTTCTGCCTGGCCCTTGAAAAGGAACAAGCATATTGCCTTGCGGTGTTACAGGTATGGTGTAACTTCCAATACCAAGAGATTCTAAGCCGTCTGCCCCTGCCCTAGCTATAACAGTCCCCTCTCCTAAGGCGCACATCAAGGTACGCAAAGAAAGAGAGGGGAACATTGTAGTGCCTAATTGAATGACGAGGGGAACCTGCCGAAGAATCCCATCTGTATCAGGAGACATATTGATAAAACCCACGGCAGCATTTTCCCATAAAAGAGGCAAAGGGAATGTAGCACTTTGTGCCGTTATAATCCGTTTTTCAAAAGCAATTGCCTGGCGCTGCGTTCGAGCAACAAACCCTACTGAAGCAGGTTCTGATGTTTTGTCGGTGTGGTTAAAAGACACACTCTTTCCAAACTGTGCATAGCCACCAAGAACAACGGGAGAGCCTTTTAACGAATCTGCAAATAATTTGTCATAATCATACAACGATTCTGGTAAACCACTAAAGGTAATTGTTGAACCTGTATCACGCTTTAAAGATGTTTGAATCTGCCTTGGAGAGGAACGGTCAGCTTCAGAAAACAATATATCCATCCCAACAGCGGTAACACCTTGCTCTTTCAAATTGTCAATCAACTGTGCCAGTAAGTAACGGGGCCAAGGCCATTGCCCATATTCTACTAAAGAATCTTCATCAATATCTACAATAATAGGCACGGGCGAAACAGGATTATGTTGCCGCAAAGGCAACAACATATCATACATCTTATGGTCAAGCTGTCGCAAAAGAGGTGGCTGAACTATATATAACGTCACCATAAGGGTGCTCAAAGCAAAACCGCCTACCACCAGGGTAAACCACTTTTGCTGAAACAACCTATGCAGCTGTGCCACAATGCTCATTTAACTATTTGCAGGGCGCAACGGCGAATCAAACCCATTGCCATTCTCGGGGTATCGTTCATAAATCATTTTCACAATATCCGTAATTTCAAGAAAGCATTCTACTACATCAGGGTCAAAGTGTTGCCCTGCCTCTTGCTCCAAAAAAGCAACTGCATCTTCAAAACTCCAGGGTTTTTTATAGCATCGCCGTGAAACCAGTGCATCAAACACATCTGCCAAGGCAGTAAGACGAGCTGTAAGAGGAATATCTTCGCCAGCAAGTTTATCCTCCAAATCCGCCCCTCCGTACCCTTCTCCGTTCCATTTTTGATGGTGGTGCAGGGCAATATCATGGGCAAGTTCAGTTAAATCTTTTGATGTAGAGGCAAGTAACTCACCACCAAGGGTAGCGTGAGAGCGTATAACGCTAAATTCTTCTTGTGTTAATTGCCCAGGTTTTTTTAAAATAATGTCACTAATTCCAATTTTACCTATATCGTGCAACATGGCCGCCAAACGCAACTGGCTTTTCACAAAACGAATATTTTCTGGTGCTTCATCTCGTTTTTCTGCCCAGCGTTGGTACAGTTCTGCTGTAATAGCACCCACTCGCTCAGCATGCGGGCCTGTTTCTCTAGGGTCATGAATAGCTGTTATGTGCAACATGCGATAAATATTTTGTCGCACAATAGAACTAAACTCTAAAAATTTATTTGCTTCACGGGCCAGGGTTTTCACTACCCTCTCCATATCAGCAGTAAAAGGCTGCACCTGCCCTGTGCGGGTATTTGTACTATTAATAAGCTGCAAAACACCCAACAAATCTTTATTGCGGTCAAAAAGTGGAATGGTTAAGATAGATTTTGTAACATAGCCAGTTTTATCATCAAACTCGCTATTAAACTGGTAGGGCACATCCTTTGACAATGTGCGAACATCTGCCAAATTTAAAATATTACCCGTAACAGCCACATAACCTGCGATAGATTCTTCAGAAATAGGAAGACGCATATTAACGTATGCATACTTATAAGCAACATCTACAGGAAAAAATGTATCATTGTGAGTGTAAGCAAAAACAAGTTCATTGCCTTCTGCAAGAAACACAGTCCCCGCATCAGCCTTGGTAAGACCTCGCATCTTAGTAAGAATTCGGTCTAGTATAACACTTTCATCCCTATACTGGGCTAAATCATCCAAAAAACTAGATTTCCAATCGCTGCATTCTGGTTTAACATGAGCTTGTTCAGGAAGAATAAACCGCATGCCTTCTCGAGCCACATAAATCCAACTTTTTTCATCTCGTGTTTCTTGTACTAACTGGCGTTGCAATGCATCTAGCTCTACATCAGCCCGACCTGGGGCATGATGTGAAAGCACAAGCCTGCCCACTTGGGTTTTTTTTGCAAGTTCAACCCAACGTTCCCATGAAGAATGCCCCCACCCAGCAACATAATCTTGATTATTATACGCGGCATCAACGACTGCCAAATCAACACCCGTGAGCATTTTTTCTGTAGCTGCCACGCATGCAGGATCTTCAGTAATCTCGTGATCTCCACTATACAAAAAAGTAGAATTATCAGCATGCACCTTGTAGGCAAGGTTTCCCCCTGGGTGGGTTGTTAAAAAATGCTCAACCAACACAGAACCTGTTGGTGTTGCTATAGTAACTGGTACATTGTCTTTAAGAACATGCCTTACAAGCGTAGCTTTTAACGCATCATAGGGTACAGGGAACATACTCCCATCAAAAAAATATTCTGGCATATGTTCAAGCCATTCAGGCAAGTAAAGATGAATTGTCCAATCAGGATTATTAAAGGGCTGAAAAAAGCCCAACCCTTGGGTGTGGTCGGCATGCCCATGTGTAATAAAAAGGTGGCACTCACCAGAGGGCGGTAATGTGCCGCTTAACAGGCGTATTCCTGATCCAGCATCAAAAATAAGCAATGTATCATCTGCCGTGCGTGCTTCAATACATAAGGTATTTGCCCCATAAAACTGAGTTCCTTGAGTAGGGCTTGCTATACTGCCACGAACCCCCCATAAAAGTATCTCCATAAATCAACTCCTAAACATCAACAAAAAATCTGCGCCAAAACAATACAAAACAACTGTCTGCTATGGCTTTAATTCAAAAATTCCCACTATATAAAACTAAAAATGGAAATACATACCCACAGTTATATACTCATATGTTTCCAAACACCATAAATTAATAATCATTACCATAAAGAAATCTCTGGCTTCATGTATGCTGAAAACATGCACAAAGCCAGTTATATAAATTAATTTTTCAGAAATAGGTTAAATTTATACACACAACAACCTGTAAAAGGCTATTTTCTTTACAGACATTTACATGCACACGTACATTTTGACAAGGATCAAAAACGATAATCAGGAATGCCTTAAGATACAAAAAGAAGGTAAAAGCAAAAAACAGAGCACTAAAAAATTATTCAGTCATTTATTGTTAAAGGTTTCATAACTGAAATAAGTAGAGTAAAAAATACCTACAATAAACAAGCAACCCCAAGAATACATATTCTTGGGGTTGCAAAATAAACCTTATACTACAAATAACTTTTAAGTTAGGTTGTTCTGAGGAACAAAAACCTACTAACAGTTGCAATGTTCATGTCGTTTTTCAACAAACAACTAGCTGGCAAACTATTGCAACATTCATAACGTTTCTTCAAAAGAAACCATAAGCTGGTTACGCCGTACCGGCGTTATATGGTGTCCCCAAGGGGATTTGAACCCCTGTCGACGCCGTGAAAGGGCGTTGTCCTGGGCCAGCTAGACGATGGGGACATCAGCTTAAGAAAAAGGTATTTACATGACCTTTGCTTTCACGTCAACCTTTTTTTTAAAAAAAACAAAAAAAACTTTCTTCAAACGTAAACCTTTCTCTTGCAAACTTACTTTTTTATATACTCATACATTCAATACTGCTCATATACCTTAGTATTATACGCACGTATCGCTCAACCTTAAATCTTATACGCAATAGCGCCTACATGCTTAATACATTTAACGTTTGCTCTGCATTTTCTACCACTAAAGGTGTGTATGCCCAACCTTATTGTGTTATAAAACCTTAGAAACTAAGCTTTTTATTGTGCACCATTTTATCGTATAAGGTTGATTCACTTGTTATTGTAGGTGATCCTGTTAAGAATATTGTTGAACTTACCAGTGGCACTGGCATCAGGAACACTGCCACCAGGAACACTGCCACCAGGAACGCTGGTATCAGGAACGCTGGTATCAGGAACGCTGGTATCAGGAACACTGCCATACAAAAAAAAGCCTGTACAAACAGACTTTTTTAATAAACATAGTGAAAAGGCTACTTAAAAGTCGCTATATGATCAGCAAGAAGCTTAATTTCTGCAGCGGAATATTTTTTTGCAATATTCACCATCACAGCCTTTTTTTCTCCTCCATATGTACCCGCTGTAAAACCAGCCATTTTTCTCTCTATATCAGCACTACTTTGCCCTTTAAGCATTTCTTTTGCTCCAGAAATGTTTGTGCCATCTACACCATGGCAACCTGCGCAGCTCTTATAAAGGGCTGCACCGTCGCCCCCTACGGCCACACTTTGCATGCTAAGCATCAAGGTAAGCGCTACAAAAACGAACAATAATTTTTTCATACTCTTGCTCCTTAGTTAAATAAATCCACCTTAAATATAGGCGTATCTATTATTAAATGATATACTGGTTTAATTAGCAGGTCAACCTATCCAATATCACGTATATGTTACCTCGCGCGCTTTATTTTTTATAAATAAAAAAGCAACCAAAATTATTGGTTTATTTCAAACCCTCTTGCCAATAATGAACCTTGAGTGTACTCATACATAACTTTACGAAATACATTCGTCTTGTTTTTACCAACTAAAATAATGGAGATACACATGAGTAAACAAGCTATTGCCACTGCCAAAGCCCCCGCTGCCATTGGCCCATATTCACAGGGAATTGAAGCAAATGGTCTTTTATTTATTTCTGGGCAACTACCCATTAACCCTGAGACGGGAGAAATGCCCGCTGGTGCAACTGAGCAAGCCAAACAATCGTTAAAAAATTTGCAGGCCATCTTAGAGGCTGCGGGGTCATCATTAGAAAAAGTTGTAAAAGCTACTATTTTTGTACAAAACTTAGAAGATTTTGCCGCAGTTAACGCTGTATACCAAAGCTTTTTTACAGAGCCTTTTCCTGCTCGCAGTTGTGTGCAAGTAGCTCGTATTCCTAAAGATGCTTTATTAGAAATTGAAGCCATTGCCAATAAATAAACACTTGTACCTAACGTAAAAAACCCGCCCGCATTCAAGCGGGTTTTTTACGCCCTTTCACAAGCTCCATACTCTTAAGCAACACACTCCTACCTTCCGTAAAATCTCCTCTTCTTCATGACTAATTAAGCAACATACACTACAGACTTTTCAACCCGAGTTACCAAATAAAAATGGTTGAAGTGGCACACAATGCACACTTTTCAAAGCGATTTACCAACTAAACAATGAACCGCCTTTGATACTCAAAATTTTATCCCATCATTCAGCTCATTGCCAGTATTGTCTCACCCGTTGATGTATGCTAGTTTACTCAAGACATATTAACGTTTTTACCATCAGGAACAACTATGTTTGGAAGTTCTGCTGTTTCTCTTATGCTCATGCTTCTTCTTTGTTTTATGGGCATGCTCATTATGTTCTTGTTTATTTTACGCGCCCTTGCTGACCATAAAACCTCCTTTGAAAATAGCTGTGCTCAAATAGACACAGCCCTTGCCGAAATTGAACAACAACTCCTTGATCTTGATTTTTTGGTTCGGCAGACTAACGAAAATCACCAAGAAAAAGGTGCCTCTACCGACAATCTAAATAACATCCCTCAAAATATTTCTGAGCTTTTCCCTCCTACAGGGTATGCAGAAAACACAAATATTCTTTCTTTACAAGGTGATGAACAAGAGAATGGCGTACCCACAAACCACGTTTCTGCCTCCTCCCCATCAAAAGAACTATTGGAATTAAAATGAGCACAGCACAGGTAAAGCAACCTGTTACAGCCGTTGGGTTAATTGTAAATAACGACAATAAAGAGGCCATTCATTTAGCTCATCAAATAGCTTTTTGGCTTAAAGACCAACAGGTAACCTCTTGGGTTCGTTTACCATTACAAAAAAATACCCCTGCAAGTATATCTTTTGCTGAGAGTCTATACCCAAAGCCAGCTGATTTGCTTTTAGTACTTGGGGGGGACGGTTCTATTATTGCCGTTGCCCGTAATCTACTCGATCATCAAATTCCCCTTGCTGGTATAAATTTTGGACGGGTTGGTTTTCTTACTGAATTAACAAAAGACAATTGGCGTGAGCCCTTACACAAAGCCTTACAAGAAGGTGTAACAGTTACCCGCCATATGACCCTTGAGTATGAACTTATTCGAGACAAAAAAGTTGTAAAAACAGGGCATGCCATCAATGATGTTGTTTTAAGCCGAGGTAAACTGGCGCGCCTTATGCCTGTGGCCATTCAAATAAACAACCAGCCTTTTGCTTCGCTTCGCTCAGACGGGCTTATTATATCTACCCCCATTGGCTCCACTGGGTATACCCGCTCTGCGGGGGGGGCAGTCCTTACCCCACACTTAAATGCTTATACTGTTACAGCTATTTGCCCTTTTTTATGTGTTTTTCCTCCCATGGTTTTTGAGGCAGATACTTTGCTAAGTGTTATAACTCCTTCAACCCCTGTTGAAATGTTTGTAACTATTGATGGCCAAGAACTTGTCGAACTTGTTGCTGGAGAAACGTTAACTATACGTGGGCACCCCACGTATTTTCCCATGGCATCTTTTGCGACTAAAACGTATGCTGAACGACTAAAAAACGTAGGGTTCATTCAAGAGGCAACGAATACTTAACCCTGCTGTGCTCTACTTTTAAAGGAAAACATATGACCAAACTACCTGCTCTTACCTCTGCGGCTGAAGCGGAAGTGGGAAAAAACCCCCACCTTGAAGCATGGCTCTATTACTTTCTTACAGAAAATAATATTGAGTATTTACTGAACCCTTCTATTGTTGCCTCCCCCGCACAACTTCGGTTTATGGTGGCCTTAAAAGAAAACCAGATATACGCACCTTGTAGCGATAAAGTTTTTTTCCAGCTCTATACCAAAAAAGACCAAAGCCAGATAGTTACAGAATACAAAAAAGCATGGCTTTTTGTTGTTAAACTTATAAAAAGCCACGACCTCAAACCCACCCAAGCAAAGCGAGTTTTGAGCTTATGTCGGTACCGTTTTCTGCAATACTTAAATTCACGCATGATTCTACCTTCACGGCTTATTAAACGCCTTGTTAAAGTTGTACTCACCCAATGCGGTATTCTTGACCCCTACGCTAAAAAGAAACAACAAAACAACGCCACTGTAAACGCAATATTGCAGTCACCTGAATTTCAAAAAGTATTAAACCATCTACCAAAAATAGAACCCTCAAGCACTCTCAACATGCCCGATTTACGGTGGAAACTTGACCAGACAGAAATATTGCGCCTCATGGCTTTATCTACCCTTGAAGAACTCTGGAAAGGAAAACACCCTGCGGCAGACCTTGCCAAAGAATTGCCAAAAATTCCTGAACAAAGCGAAGAATTAAAAAATATCTTTTATGCTGGCAATCAAGAAAGAAAAAGAATTCTATTCATTCCTGATATTGCAGGAGGATTTATTTTTGACCTTACCCTCATTCGTACCTTTTTACGGCAAGGCCACGAGGTGATACTTGCGCTTAAAGAATTTTTTTATTTCAACGCACCTACCATGTGGGATATGGAAGATGACCCCACCCTACGAGAAGCTTTTATAGGGGTACATACACTGCTAGACCCTGCCATTTCTAAAAATGCCCTATTACAGCTTTTGCGCGAACATAGATTCATTGTTTTTTCTGATGGAACGTCTGAACAGCTCAACCTTTACCGTACCAGCGTCACATTTGCCAGAGCGTGGAAAGAAGCTGACCTCATCATTGCCAAAGGCAGGCGCAATAAAGAAGTCCTTCACGATTCAAGTTTTGCTTTTACACGAGATATTCTTACCTATTGGCGCAATGAAGAAAATAATTTTTGTCTTGATTTTAAACCAAGGGCAGAATGGACACATAAATTTTCTGAAGGGGATTTGCGCAAATACGCTAAAAACATTATTGCACAAATGCGAGCTGCTCGTGATGCAGGCAAAAGTGTTATGTTTTATAGTGCTGTTATTGGTTCTATTCCTGGACAAACACAAAAAGCCATTGCTGTAGTTAATACGTTTGTAGAACATTTACGTCATAATATGTCTGAAACATTCATCATCAACCCAGCTGAACACTTCGTTGAAGGCATGGACGGCGACGACCTTATGTATATGTGGGAAGCGGTACAACGTAGTGGGCTTTTAGACGTATGGCGTTTTCAAACTGTAGCTGATATAGAAACAAGCTTTCGGTTACTAGATGAAAAAGTGCCTTCTGTTTGGTCTGGTAAAGATTCCACTTTTTCAACAGGTTGCACTAAAGAAATGCAAATTGCTGTTGACGTACAACGCACACACCCTGAAATGCAGATTATTGGCCCCGCATCAGAAAAGTTCTTTCGACGAGCTGAATATGGCGTTGGTAAATACTATGATGCCTCACTATAAAGTACATTTTTATAGCGCATACAAGAAAAACATACTATACCCTGTCTTGCAAAATATTATACTATTCTTGCATATGTTTTCTAGCAGGTTTGCATAAAAGAATATTTACCTTTCATGTAAATACTAAACTGAATAGAAACACAACAGCTAACTACTTTTTAAGGATACTGCATTGAACAACCTTCTTGAACACACCCTCAAAGCGCTTAAAGCAGCTTACCAGGCTCAAGTCGAAGCAACTTGCACATGGCATTCCACAGAACCCCTGTCGCCTACTACAACCGACATAGCAAGTTTTGAAAACCTACAAAATTTAATTATTGCTCAACATTTACGCAATTTTAACCTCTGGCACGTTGAAGATAAAGCACGAAGCGTTACCGTAGACGACAGCGCCATTGCTAAATGCAAACGAGAAATCGATGGGTTAAACCAACAACGCAATGACCTCATTGAAAAAATAGATGCCTGCCTTGTTAGTCTAATTCAACCTAAATTGCCTATTACAACCACCAAACGCTATAATACTGAAACCATAGGTATGGCTATCGATAGGTTATCTATCCTTGCCCTTAAAACGTTTCATATGCACGAACAAACTACTCGAGAAGATGTTGATAACCAACACATTTCCACCTGCCAACATAAACTTGCAGTACTGCTACAACAACGAGAAGACGTACTCATTGCCCTTGAACAATTACTCGAAGAGTACTTTGTAGGAACCAAAACTCCCCTCCTATACCACCAGTTCAAAATGTACAATGACCCCACACTCAACCCAGAACTATACGCGAAAAGTAAATAGAATGGTAAACCCTTTTCTCTAGAGTTTTACCCATGCCCTTTTTTATAGGGTTTCACCCTGTATCAACTTTTCTCTGGGGTTTCACCCCAGCCCCCACCAAAGGGGTAACCCCTTTGGAATCCATGACTTTTGAGATATAAAAAATACACTTTAAAAGTAACCCAAATAAACTTCATATCAAATAAACTCACCACCCAAAAAAGCACACCAAAAAACTCTCATAAAGTAACGGGGACTGTGTGCGAGTTTGTGTGTAGGCATTGTAAATGCCGTTACACACACTGTTTGAGCCAAGAGAACGTAAACGGGGTACCCATAGGGGCGG
>JARJEC010066172.1:0-10616 GCA_030264575.1 Tachinus sp. AB-2021 | reverse complement strand
GCAAATGCTGTAGAGTTTCTTTGTCCTCTAAACATCTAAGGCACAGAGAATTCTTTGTATACCCAATCTATACATGTGCTTGTTAAGAACAGTGTCGCTCAATCAGTCCTGTAGGCATTCGCGATTTTATTTGACTTATATCCGATACTTCCTTGTGAATATTTTGGTTGTTGGATTATTTCTCTCCGGTTTCTTGTGGAATCCCGAAGATGGGTTCTGGTCCTATAAATGTTCTAGTTCTTTCCTTTTTGGCTATCTGGTCGGCATTAAGGTTTCCTTCTATGATCTTTATCTTTCCACACCAAGCGTAATCTGTTGTTTGTTACCAGTGCCTCCAAACTGTCTATTCAATTTAAGCCAAGTTTTTATTTCATTCCTAGCGATCATAACGCTTTTAATGCTGTTTGGCTGCCAGACATGATGATAATCTGTCTGTTAATTAGAACTGTCGACTCTGTTATGTGTCGCACCATCAAATGGCGGCCACTTTTGCTTGAAAAACAATGACTTGTTTGTTCAGGGATAGCGTGATCTGTATCCCTAGTGTTTTGTCTTTATATATTTCAGCTCCCGCGTTATTTTGGTTTTTTGGTCCTATCTGTGTGCCAGATGTTTCCCTGCCCTCTGTCCAAGTATTTTTCCTTAAACAACTTGTCTTGCGTCGATATTTCACGTTATTGGTCATAATATTTGTTATTTGGTAACAATGAGTTGACATGCTCTATTGCAATGATAATAATTAACTAAATTATATTTAAAAAGGCGGCTGGCGATATTTAGATTTAATTAATTAATTAAATTTTAAATTCGCTTAATTAGTATAAATAATAGTATTTTGAGTATTTTTTTAGCTTTTCGTTTAAAGTAAATAATTATTAAAATATTTTATTTATAAAGTTGTACTACGTATGATTAAAATTTCAAAATTAAATTTTATTACCAGGTAACAAAACACGATATGATAGTTTTAATTATATATTACACCCTCCAAAACTCCAATCTCTAAATCCAAGGATAACGCTAAAAAACGCCTGTTCCTTCTTAAGTGGACCACCCTGTATATACCGGGTGACTAAACTAAAACTGGTCACGCCCATATATTTTTTTGTTATAAAATTTTTAAGAGTTAAAATACATCACTTAACCTTTAGAAATTTGAAAAATAACACTTTCGGTTTAACCGGAAAAGACACATTTTTTTTTAAATTTTAAATAGAACACGCCTTATATTCTTACATTTTTTTTGTTATTCCATTTTAAGTATAAATACCAATTTTCAGAATTCTTATCAATATATATATATATAAAATTATGTTTTTTTCCGGTTATATCGGAAATGATATTTTAGAATTTTTTTTGGTAACGTAGGGTCTTTTGATGTATTTTAACCTTTAAAACTCTCATTAAAAATATTTATAAATAATAGAATACGCGCGTACCTGTCTCAGTTATCACCCGGTATATTGATTTTCAAGACAAATACAAGTGAGAACAAATAAAAAAATTTAAAAGCAAATCTTAGAGACAATGTAAAGCAATGTAAAAAATAAAATGTTAAAAAATATATATGCAAAATATTTGGAAATATTAGTGCTTGATAAATATGATAACTTTAATTTCCCTCTCATATTTCATTTATAAATAAAATATAAAGACAAGTTACGTAGCGTGATAAATTAGAGCTTATGTTAATATATCAGGGCCATGGGTTATGTTTAAACTTGTCATGACTAATAAATATTAGATCTGCATTTAAAAAATATGATCAATTAATTTTTAATAATCCACGGCCAAATGAAAGAGGTCAAACATTCATAGGTGTGTTTATAGGCTTCTTTTTTGAAAACTGCCTTTTCTTGTAATCATTAATTGAAACACGAAGGAGTGGAGATAAAAGTGTTTTTCTATGTTTCATGAGTATGTTATGCCGAATTAGTTAAATTGTGAAATTGTCAGGTTTAAACTATTGCGAAATTTTCAATCAAATTGACAATTCATTAATTAATTATATTTATAATTTGTTTAATATTTAATAAGCATTATTTAGCAACCCGGTAGTATGGTTTGTTAAAATATCTATATAATCTATATTGAAATAAATATTTAATGAATGTATCAAACGAATGGATAAGTAATGTGGCCGTGAATTTAAAAAAATAAAAATATACATATTTTATTTAGCAATGTGAAATTAAAAAATATCTTATCTATGCAATTTGAGTGAGTCCGAGAACTAAAATGCTTTTATGCTTACAAAATTCAAAACAAATAAACTAACTGGCTTGTATGGTAATAAAATATTGTAAATAAATAAAAATAGATTATAACTACAGTATAACCAACTTAGCCTGGCCTATGAAACGTGTATTTCTGTATAACGATAGAAGAAAACGCATAACACGGCTGAGGTCCTGAGTAAAATCAAAGACAAAACCAGCTCTGGTTTTGTTTCTGAGAACACTCTGGGCGGCTTCACTCGTATTATGGGTGTTTTTTATCGTTGCGCGAAAATGCATTCCATAGGCCAAGGCCACGCTAAGTTGGTTGTACTATACCACAATTATCTCACAATTTTTCAAAATTCAAGAAAAACTGTACTACTCATCTCAACGACAAATATGAGACGTATATTTAAGCATGAAGAATATGAAAATTTCAACATTCTGCGGAAAAATTAATACCCCTAACTTCATTTGAATGAAAAGATAAATGACAAATATAATATTGGTTTATTTGTTAGCCTTTCAGCCTTGAAAATTACATACGTAATTTATAATACTTATAATCCATATATACAAATAAAAAATGAATTAAGAAAAACATTCTTTTACATCAAATTTCATTAGATAAATATATTAATTCGTCGTTTTTCTTTTTGCACCGATTTCATCCAATCTATGCCTCTTCCATTGCCGTTTAAAACTTCCATTTTTTTCATTTGTTTTTCTCTCATCTCGCTACATTCTTTCAGCATATGTTTAATTGGTTCATTGGCCTCTCCACACATCCTGCAAACTTTTACTTCTTTATTCATCCAAAATTTGATACATTCTTCTCATTTCGACAACTAAATCTTGCAATCAACTTTTTCTCCTTTTTATTAAACGTGTCATTTTCTTTGTACAATGGCATGTCGGCTGTTATTATATTTTTATAATAATTATAAAGACGTGTTTTTCTTTCTTGTCTTTGTACATCCCTATCTTTTTCCCCATTTTACCCCATACTACTCTTCTATTTATTCTCATTCTTTCTTCTCCTATACTAGCATACCCGATTATTTTATATTATTCCTCTTTTACTAGCTTTTTTTATTTTTAACTTTCATTTTCTCCTTCAGGCATTCTTGTAAGATTTTGCATTAATTTTTATCTCTCAATTTCTCTTTAAAGTCTCGTTTTCTTGCTTCAACCCATATTTTGTTTCTTTTTATTTTCTCTAGAACAATATGTGCTGGTGTTTTTCTATTTAATTCTAGCACCCACCGCTACTACTTTGCACGGATCTACTACAGCTTTTCCCGTCCGCTCCTTATAACAGCATACTCTTTATTAAACTGTCATACTTTTAATTTTTATACTGTCAAACTTTCTTTCACTAATATCCCATACTTGACCCATTTTATTTGTTTTCCAGCTATTTATATGATCATGCCAATTTCTTGCCTTTTCCATTTAATGTATTCCACTTTTTTTTATCTCCCCTTTTTCTAAACATTATTACTTTTGTATTGCTCACATCGACTTCCAAACTTTTCTTTCTAAAATATTTTTGATTATCTCTTTCATTTCTTTTGCTTCCCTTGCAAGCACTACCATATCGTCTGCATACGTCAATTCAATGACCTTACTTTCTCTTTTTCTACTACAATCCCAGCTGTTATCCTGCCATCGATATTTTTTTCTGTTCATACTATCAAAGGCAGTTTTTTGTCCAAGAACAATGCATATAATTTTTCCCCTTTTTTTTAGATACGCTAAATTTGCCTAGTTGTTCAGGTAAGTTTAGGAAAGTATTTAAAAAGCCAGTATTTTTCTATACCAAATTCTTCATTCAGTTTTTCTTCCAATATCATGTAATAGATCTTGTATGTCGTACACAGCAATATTACCACTGTAGTTTTTAATCACTTCCACTTTTCCAACTTTGTGTATTAGACATACAAGACGCTCCATTGACTTGGAAAACCTTCTACTATCCATACTCTATCGTCTTAGTCAATCTCTCAATCATACTTTCCGTTCCAAACATCTATGCTTCAGTCTCTATACCATCCATTCCCGGTATTTTGGCTTTTTTAGTTTTTCAATAAGCCTCCACACCAGTTTTTTTAGATATTTTAGTATTTTTTTCTGGTTTTGGAGATTGTTGCACTGGTATTTTGCTTTCTTATCCTTACTTACAAACAGATTTGAAAAATACGTCTTTTACTTTTACGCAATATCTTTCTGCTTTCTTATCTCTCCCTTTTTCTTGTTTATGTATTTTCACGCTTCCGTTTTTGAATGTATATTTCTTATTTCTGTTTTTTTCTTTTCTCTTATACATCTGTTTTTCCTGCTTGCATACACTTGTATCGTTTTTGCGCCTTATGGTATTGTTTGTTTTTGTTGTTTTGTCGCTTTGGGTTTTTTCCATCATCTTAGTGTTTTTCTAGCTTCTCGTTTTGTGCATCCCTTGTTCTACCTCGTCGTCGAATGTTCTTTTTTTATTTTGAACATCCGTTTTATAGTAGCTCTACTAATTATTTCTTCTAATTTTTTTATTCTACCTGCGACTTTCGATTTAAGTTGATTTGATTTATTTTCAAGTTATATTTAATAATATCAGTGTCATTTCATATTGCTTTTCTTATTTTTTTTTTTGAAACTTGTTCCTTATTATTGTCAAATAGGTGAGGTTACAGTTTTATTGTATTTAATAATATATAAAATATACTGTACATAGGTATATTATATTATAAAATGTATACAATATTTTACTGTTTTATTTAATACATATTTTATATTTTATATCTCATGTAATTGTTCATTCACTTTTCTTTTATGTTATTTCGTTTTTATTTTTTGACATACCCATACTTTAGATCCATACAGCAAAGTTAGTATTAACACACTTTTACATACTATCATATATTTGCTTCTTTATTTTTTGCAATCATTCACATACTTCCTTCTACTTTCTGCGATGCAATTACTTGTATCTCAATCCATTTATCGATACTACCAATATTATTAAACATTCTTCGTAAATAAACAAATTTATTTACCTGCTTCAGACATTCAGCGTTTAAACTGATTATATGATCACTACTTCATCCTTATTAAAGACTAGTTTTTTGCACACGCTTTTACTGGTGCTCTTATCGCTTAACGTCGCGAACCTTTAGTTTGAAAAACTATGGTCACACTCACTTCTCGTTGTGTTGTTTTACTTTATCATTTTTCCTTTCTTGTGGGCCGCAACAACGAAAAAATGATAAAATTGTCTCACAAGTGTATCAGTATCCAAACTTATGGTCTCTCTTAACACCTAAAATAATCTATCAGGTAGTCGCCGAGGTCATCGGATATATAATTAAAAATAATATTGTAATACGTACATTTCCGCTTTATAATTTTAATGTTCTGTTAAGTTTTATTTACAGTTTATTCCTTGCTATAATATAATCAATTAGTAATGCTATTGATTTATTATTATGACAGTCGATAGTGCGACTAATTTTAATTACAAAAGATTAGATGTTAACAGTCTTTATTAATGTAGGCGTCGATTGATATAATCTCTTAGCATAAATTAAAGTGGCAATGCAAAAGAAAAATGCATTGATATTGAACCATTATTTATTGATACAAATCGAGAGGTTTATATACTTACATATTTTATTATTTACACGTTTCCTATACTAACAAACTAAAGCAAGAAATGTTGTGTTGCATAATAAAAACGTTATTTTCTTCCTTTTGTTAAATTTAATTTTTTTTACGTTTTATATTATTAAATATTATATCTAGGCGGTCTATGACATCTTTTGTCGTTGAAACATCGAACTGGATCGCGAATACCAAGTCAATATCAGGAATGTTATGGACATAGAAGTGAGACCCAATAATACGAATGGTATGTGGAAACTTGTAGATTATTGTGATCAGCAGCTCAAAATAAACACCAAATAAAAACTCCTAATTTTAAAAACGTTATGGTTTGTCGATTGTCTGTTCTGGAAATTTAACCCCTTGAGACCAGATTTTTTTGTTCGTCTAAAAGAAAATTGTACTGTCTAGAATATTATTGTAGATGTATCTACAATGCAGTTTTTAATTGTTTTTTTTCTCATTTTTAGCAAACATTACGTCCATAATTGTGAACAAATGTTCATCAGTTATTTTTTATATAACCTTAATTTGCAATATTAGTTTACAGCAATTTATTATTATATTTTTAGATTTATTTTTATTTATCGCGTGCGTTCATTATGGATGCTTATCTATATATATATATATATTTATATATAAATGAATCACTATTTATCTTGGTTCACTTGAGAACGACTTTACCGATTTCATTCATCATTTTTTTTAATTGTTCTAACACTTTGTAGAAGGTTCTTACGGACAAAAAATTAAGAAAATTACGCAGAAAATTGGAAAATTACAGAAAACTTCACGGTTATTTGAAACTTTGCGCGTTTAATTAACAAATTTAATTTAATAACGGGTGCCTCGCTTCTTTTGACAGATGCATCGGTCGGCTTGTATCAATCAGTGAGTTTTTGAGAAGTGTTTGTTTATCGCAATCACGCCTTATATTAAAAGTTTAATTTAATATCGATTTTTGGTAAGTTTTGATAGACTAACACATGGTTATACATGGTTATACATGGTTATACATAAACACTAATGGAGTCTATTTTTAATTTTTAGTTGAATTTGGTTCTTCAAAGTGGCACAAATTAGACGTACCAACTTAAATCGCAGAACTCGCAATGCTGTAAGTCAAAGATATACACGAGCAAGTCAAATTGGAGAGCAACGCGAAGCGCAAGATAAAGTTGAACGGAATCGATAGAATCGAAATCAACAACCTATAAATGTTGCGTCTAATGCCTTGCATACAATTATAACGTGGCAATCGATTACAGTTCACTGTAAATCGTTGCTATTGGACCAATGAACGTTGTGTGCCCACATTGCAAGACATTTAAGTTTAAAAATGAAGCCTCTGGATTGTGTTGCGCCAGTGGCCTACTGAAATTGGCGCCAATGGTGCCGCCACCAGGCGCTAACAGGTTCCTTATTGCCAACGCCGGATAGTGCCTACAAATTTTTGCAAATTTATTTTATGGGTGATTTAGCAAGACATGCCCATCAGCGTTGTGCACACAACAATTCGGTGAAAAGACCAACTGTAGAACAACTAAAAAAAAAATTGCATCAACACAACGAATTAGTTGCATTATTCAAGACACAAAATTGTCATCAACGCCGATAAGACGCATGCAGGATAACACGCAAGACGTTTTAATGCGTCAAGAATTGATGAAGTCTCTATTGTCGTCGTAGGTGAAAATTTAGAAAACAGAGATATCGACATCGGCCGAACGATCAACTGCAGCGTGTGTCCGAAACACATCGATCATATGATGCGTTACAATATCCTATCTTATTTTGGCAAGGATCGGTAATCATTATGTTGCGGAACATAAACCAGCTACGTCTTTGTAATGGCACCCGGCTTGCGGTGAAGAAATTAATGAATAATGTCATTGAAGCTACAATTTTGAAAGGGAAGTGCAAAGGCGAAGACGTTTTGATTCCACGCATCCCTATGATTCCGAACGATATGCTATTTGACTTTAAACGGATACAATTTCTAGTGCGGCTTGCATTTGCAATGTCGATAAATAAATCGCATGGGCAGTTGTGTTTGTGGCATCAATCTTGAAAATCCATGATTTTCATATGCCCAATTGTATGTCGCCTGTTCCTGTGTCGGAAAACCATCAACGTTATTTATTTACACGCCATAAAACAAAACTAACAATGTTGTGTATCAAAAAGCATTACAATAAACAATATATTTTTGTAATATGTTTTTATTATCTATTCTAGTTCGAATGGATCAAATTGATCAGACTAGACAATCCGAATGTCTGTTGAATGTCCGAGCATCACATCTGAATCATAACACGGAAATACGTAAAAATGTATATAGTTATTAATCTACTCCCGGTGAAGGTTTTAGGCATGGTTTTATTAGTGAATTTATCGTCCTAAATAAAATCCATATAATTTCTAATATAATAAACATTTTAAACACCTTGTTAAGTGCTCTTAGAAGCACAATTTGAATGTGCATCGCATGGGTACATCTAGTAATATATAAATAGGTCATAGTTCTCACTTTTTTTAAAGTATGGCGACGACACCTGTCAATATTACAATACAATATGTCTTTTTTGTCTGATCGCCACAAAATTAATTTTAGACACAGAAAATAATCTATAAAAAATAATATATATATATATGTTCATAATTATGCACACCAAGTCTGAAGGGGTTAAAATGTCGCAAGATGAAGCTTCTAATTGAACAAATAGAGCAATTTATTTGAAAAACATGTATCATCTGCTGTCTCATGTAATGCAGTTTTTAATCAATCAAATATATTTTTTATAACTTTGTAACATGTTAATCTATTGATTTTTACAAATACTTGATGAACAGACCAACAAAATATGGCTATATTATTTAAATATTTTCTAATTTGTGTCATTACTAGACCGTTTAGATTCGATACTGAGAATTTTTGGTGATTTACTTGGCCAGTAAATTTTATTTCTCTATAATTGGTGCCATTGGCATATATTGGTTAAAAGTCAGTTGACAAATAATAAAAGTGGGCTTTAATATCCCACATTTTGTTAACAAAATAGCTGTGCGGGCGGGTGGATTTCACAAACTAAAACTATTGGTAAAAGCAGTTGCAGTTATAATATATCTAGAATTGATTGTACCAATACAGTTATAATGCTTTTTTTTGTTTTGTCTTTGGCGTAAGGTCTGGCCTTGTTTATGAAGAACATTTGCATAACAAAATAATGACAATTCTGATTCAATTTTCAACGTCCTTCTTAAATAATATTAAATCATTGTATACAACCTTAACAAAATTCCCTCAACACTCGTTCAGAAAGCTCTCCCAACACTTATTTGTTTTTTATAACTGTGCGGACAGGTGCGGGGGATGGTTTACGGTAAAACAAAATGTTTTGAAAACACTATTTTTTGAAAAGCAACTGCATTATATCTAAAAATGATTTTACCAATATCTTTAATTTAGCAGCACTCAAATTTTGCGCAAAGAAAATGAACAATTTTCAGAACTAATTTTTTATTTGACCTTCGTAAATAACTAAAACATTGTACAATTGTACATTGAACAACCTTAACAATCCCCTAAACTTAAAATTTTAATTTTTTTAATGTAAAACAGAATCAAATGGCGTTAAATACGAAAAGTAGTATATATATATATATATATATATATATATATATATCCACTTAAAATGCAAGTTAGTATATTATTTTTTAACATGATAATATTTTTGTTTTGTTGTTTATTTACGTATTAAGGTCGAAGAACGTCGGCAAATAGACGTTATTTATGTAAAGTAAAGTAGTAATTTTTTGACGATTAGAAAAAGGCATATCAAATGAGGATTTGACACTAGATAGAAAACCAACTATTGCACCACTGCCCACCAGGGAACACAGAGTTTCCAGACTGCGAGTATTATTTTCAGAGAATAGACTTTTGTTTTAAGGTTTGGTGCTTGCATGTTGTTTCTGAGGAAACAATTCCATTCCTATTTTGATTTTTTTTCAATAATTTTGTGAATTTTGGTTATGTTTTTGTTTATTCTTGGTAAAAATTATTATTTTGTTTAGTTTAATTTATTTATTTTTTGTGTTAAACTATTCTTTGTTTAATTTGTTATATTCTTAGTTTTGTTTATTATATTCATTCACATTGACTAATCAATTTTTAAATTTTATTAATTTATTTTTTGTCAGTTTTTTAATTAGTGGTTTTTAAATTTTGCTTATTCTTTAATATTTTCATTTATATTTGTACAATTTAGCATTTTTGTTTTTTTTGTTTAATTCTTTATTATATTTGTAAATTATATATTGTTATTTGGAATTCCACTAATGAAAGATTATAAAAAAAAATACTTAATAAAATTATTTAGGCATACGATTCATATTTCTAATCTCATGTATTATTCTCTATTAATGCAAATATTCAGTTTTAATAATGAAAATATTCTGTAAATATTATTATTTTTTCGAATCCGTTTAAGGTCATTTATATATTAAAAGTAAAAATTAAAAATTATTATATAAGCGATTCTGGTACAAACATTTTTATTTTTTCTAATTGTTTGTCTCATTAATTGCTACTACCTTCTTAATCTTTTTTTTAGATTTTTAAACATTAACATTTACTAACAAAAATACGATTTTACGTGTTATGCAGATTTTTTGCATTGTAGTTATATAATATATATATATATATATATATATATATATATATATATATATATATAAAAA
>JARJEC010066148.1:0-49694 GCA_030264575.1 Tachinus sp. AB-2021 | reverse complement strand
TATTAAATCAAAGTTGAAATAATTATTTTTTATATACTTTCATGGTTTTTAACTAAAAAACATTGCAGTTACTTAATATTTTAATTAGTTGATTCGTATTCAATATGCCATTTTAATACATATATTTCACTTATTTTTCAAAATTTAATTTTCATTTATTTCGATCGTATTTTAATTAAATAATAATAAATCTTTGTTAATTTGGTTTATTTCAGTTTTGTTGTTTTTGGATTTATATCTACTTGATCCATAAAAATATTAATAGAAAGAAGTTACTTTCTTTGTTATTCATTTTGATGTGCAGTCGGAACAAAATCCTGATTCGGTATCCGGTCGATATTTGATAGGTTTGGTTCCGACTGGATCATGCTAAATATCTAACTATATTTGTTAATAAACTGCAAAAAAAAATAAACAATACAAAAAATTAAAAAAAAATAAAAATTCTAATATTTAAATCTATTTTTGACACTCAACAACCAAAAAAATAAAAAAATAAACATTTAAAAAAAACCTAAAAGAAAAAATTGCTATTTTTTCTTGTTTATCCAAAGATGCATGTCTTTTTCCAAAATTCAACATAAAAACCAAAAAGTTCTATTTATTTTCAAACATTAATTATTGTTAAAAGCAAAAAAAACTTTGAAATCTTTTTTCCAGCAAGACATAAAAAAGTGTTTTTAACAGCTAATAAAAGAATCATTTGAAAAAATTTGAATACAAAGATTAAGAAAATTAGGTTTAATTTATTCGTTACTTTTATGTTTTTCAAAAATTAAAAACGAAAACCTGTTTCATAGAAAGCCTTTTAAAAATTTATTCTTACAAGCAATAAAAACAAACATTCAAATTAGTTTTCTTAACCTACAAAAAATTATTTTCATTGAACAATCAAAAAATAAAAAGAATGTTTTAAAAGAATTGAGTTACTTTATAGCTTATTATCAAATAAAAATACCTTCTTTAAAGCAAAAACATCCAAATCTATTTTTAAAATCACACAAATATGCTTTTTTAATACCAACAGAACAGAAACACTAAAATTTTAAAATCAACGTAACTAAAATCATATTATTTTTTTCATATTTACTTGTTTCTTTAAATTTTTCAAAAACGTAAAAAGTTTTTAAAAAACAGTTGTCCATTTGACAAGAAAAAATGACAAAACGATGCTGCTCACGCTTGCTTATTAAAGGCTCAGTTTAAAAGAAAAAAAAAAGACTTAGAAAACACATGCATGTATTTTGGCCGATACAGATATAGTCTTCTTATGGGTGTTCTCAGTTACTACAGATTTCAATTTATTACATATTATTAATATTACTATTATTATTTTACATTAAGCCCTTCATAAAATTTAAATTTATTGATTTTGTTTATATTTTATTTAGTCTTCGATTGTTTCGTTTATTTTGCTTTTTCTTTTTGTTTATTATGTTTTGCTTTTGTTAATTTGTCGTTATTCTTTACAATAGATTTGTTTTTAATCATTCGTGTCAATAACCCAATAAACATACAGCCTCAAAATGTGATTGCTGTAATTTGAAAACCCTAACTTACACCTACTGACACAATTTTGGTATATGCATGTGACAGGTGTTCCTGTTCAAAGTGAGTCAAAAGTTCAATCGCGATCCTAAAAGGGCTACTTATTAGTTAGCACTTTATTAACAAATGGGAACGTTAAAAAAATGAATATGAATTATATGTAGAAAGAATGAAGAAAAATATATTGTTATAATTACAAAATAAGCTTTATATAATATAAACAGTTTAAATAAATCTCATTTTGTTTTGACGTAACGGACAATTAATATTAATTAATTGCCGATTACAAAGTACAAACCAAACGTATTACAAATGGATTTAAAAATATATTGAATGATAATGAGGGCTTAATCAACGCTATTTGTTGACCCGCGACCGCTTATTAAAATAAAATTGACCTGATATGTTTAATTTTTATTTTTTCGGGAGCGTGCATAAAGATAGGGAAATGAAACAAGTTTATTATTAGACTGCGCGGAGTCGAGAGAGAATTGTGTAATAAATTGACATGCTTAATGAACGCAATTAGTTTAATCTAGAGTGGACGAGGAAAATGTGTGGCATTTTCTTTGTAGCGTAAAAATAAATTAATATTAACATTTTTATTTATATAATCATAAAGGGGTTTTCAAAAATAAATAAATTCATTGCAGAAACGCCTGTTAAATTAGATAAAAGATGAACCTCATTTATAACAAGGGAACTACTCTAATGCCGATAAACCCCGTAGAAGCTCTATAAAGCTGCAGGGATGTAAACATATCCGCCCAATAAATTGAATAAACTAGAACTGAATCAAATAACACGTTTCTATAAAAATGATATATGATATTAAGAAAAATTAAACAAAATTTCTATTTACTGTGGATTATATAATTATCTTAATTGTCTACTAAAAAATACTGTCTTAAGTAAATTTAATTATTCCAGTTCCTTATAATTAGAAAATTTGATGTAAATTTATATTAATTCATAATTATATCGGTTATTTGTGGCAGCAGTAAATAAAGTTTTAATGAAAGTGTTTCTATTGAATTATTTGAAATTGAATTGACTCTCAAAAGAAAAATGTATTTCATCACACAAAAACTCAAATTTGATTTAGTTTCGTTGGAATACTTGAGTGAGCGCATCACGCGCCTGCTATAAATCCCATCCCTTATTTCATCACCCAACCAGTCGATTTTCGGTCGCGATTTCAACCACCAATACTTGTATCGAAGTTTATACAAATCCGTTGAATTTATTATCTACGGACTGATCTCTTAAGTGACCATTCAGCATATTCCTGCAACCCCCATATATCATTTTATATCGCCGCCGCGGGGTTTATATGAATTTTTTTATGCGGTCTCAACATTTACGTCTCAATTCCGATTGGAAATTATGCCCGCCTCAGGAAAAATATGCGTAGGCGAAAATATTGCATCTTTAGCTGAAATAATCAGACACGATGCACTTCCTGATATATGCTCGTTTTTCACGTTGTAATTAGCGCGTTAATTGAAATGTGTTGAACACTGCGATAACATAATGCGCAGCTAATTTGTGTGCATTGTGCAGATTCTCAATGGAGGTATTATTGCAACATACGTGTCGACAGATAAAACAATCAATGTGAATTTTCAGCTATAAAAAATCTAGACGAGATCACATTAATAATTCAACAATGTCATTATTCAAAACAATAGAAATGATATGATTAGTTTGATATACATTTTTTTGTTAGTTGTGTAAATAAATGATCATTAACTACTGAGGTCAAAACGCAAAAATGTCCCTTCTTCTGGCAAACGCGAGAGTACTATATATAAATAATTTACGGCATATATTTAGAATAATAACACATCCTGTGTACCATTGTGTGATGGCAAAAATCGACTTGTAAATAATTTATTTTGTAATTTCGATATCCAGATTGACGGAATATGGGCGAGGGCAACCACCCAAGAGTGGCAACGTCGTTCTATTTTCGGCGCCCTATCGCGATAAAAACTCTCCCTCCACACACATACACATACACGTTTCTCCGGGAATTATAAAATGGTGTTTATAATTTTCTAGTTGTAACAATAAATTTACGAAACCCTATACTAACATTAAAATAGTCTGCTAGGTTTCATTGGCACCTATGTATAAATAAATAAATGGAATCGACAAGTCATTTCATTCCGAGTTCAAATTGGATTCCAATTCGAATGAGTATCAATAAAATTGAAATTCTTATAACCTAGCGATACCTCAAAAAACTGTGTCAGAACAAGTTCAAAATAAATTCGTACGTATTCAGTACGCATGTTAAAATAATAAATATATATTTTTTGATTTTCAGTTTATATAAACTTCAATTCCTTTTTTATTGGCTCATTGTTAGTGCAGAATAAATAATATTACAAATAGGTACCGGTAGACGGACACATTTATCGTCACATTTGCGTGCGGCGCGCATGTGTGGCGTGGCAAGCATGTAATGACCTACACATAAACGTACACGCGATGCAAACAATTTATCCATTTTAGTTCCTCACATTCCATTCTTCGGAGAAGAAGGAATGGAGGAACTTTGGTAATCATCGTCCTGGCAAAAAATGTGTTAAACTAATGAAGTGAAGTACTACACAGTTGTTTAAATAGCACATTTAATTGTATTTACTGACAATACCGACATTCCTAACAACATTGATGTGTAAACACCTATGCTATCGCCCTGCAGCCGGGGTTTATTTGAAAATTGACCGCGGTGACGTTAGCGTCACCATCGTCTATGACGTCAGTATGCCTGAAACGCTGCGAGCGAGTGAGTTTAATATAACTCACGTGAGTAAGTGAGTGAGTTTAAAATATCTAACTAATGTGGGGAACTCTCCTTTGGAACGATGAGCATTTTTATTATTTACTCGACGGATTTTCGTGGCGTGTGCAATTAGCGTGGCTCGTGGTGTGGAATGTTAAGTCACCATAAATGCACACGCATCACAATGGCGCGCCGAAAGCAAATCTGACGATAAATGTGTCCAACTATGGGTAGCTAATATAAAAAACATGTATAGTAAGTTATTTATGTAACACATGTGTAAAGATAGTTTATATATAGGTGCAAAACAATAATAATCCTTTAGGTTGATTTGCCAAAAATTAACGAACTAACTATACGTGGAAAAAAATGCAGAAAATTATTAAATACATTTTTCTAAAGTTCTTTTTTCGTTATTGGTATCCAGTGTAGTTTGAAGATTACGAACAGGCCATTTATTTCAATTTCATCCATTTCCTCGCAACTCCGTAATGCGATTAGTAATTTCTACCATGATAGTTTCGTCAAATAATTGTATTTATTGTAAACAATATACAATTTTTTCTCAAAAATTATCTAATGCAGATTAAACAACACTGAATTTCCATCAACCGAAAGAATAAGTTTTAAAAGTTGCGAGGGTCGACTAGATACAAAAATCTTATATACACACATATATACTAACGCAACGCTTCAGAAAAAACTGTACTAAGACACGGAAACGGTTTTATTAGAAAAAGAAATAAGACAGTGTGACGTGTCACCAAAGGTAATTTATCAGTACTGAATTAAACATTTAATAATATAGATTGGGGTGAGAGAAATGTAAATATATAAATCATATAAGCTTTGCGAATGATATACTCTTTAGTATAACTACAGAAGAATTAATGAGCATGTTGCAACATCTGTCCACAGCTTGCAAGAAGAATGAGACTGGAGCAACATTTTAGCAAAACACAATACACGACAAACGTCAAAATCAACGATGACACTACTATACAAGTAGACAACCAAAAGGTATGCAATAAAGAAAGCTATAACTACTTAGACCAATTAATCACAATGGGTAAGACACAACCGAAGCTAGAAACTAACAGAGGTATAAGACGTGGTTGTGCTGCATAAAATAAACTAAAAACTACGCATGCCATTAACTATAAGAGCAGATACGGGTATTTATAAAGAAAATCATAAATAAAATGCGTGTATATCAAGGAGCGCTGGATAGAAGGATATTGGCATACAACACCAAAATACCGTAAGACCAACACTTAATTAGAAAAATATAACAAAGGAATTGTTACAATGCATTCATATTTCACTCAAGAAGTCTCGCCCGCGTGAACCAAAGTTGTGGCGCAGGTGGAGACATTCGGGCTTGATCCGCAAGGGATGCTCGTTCTCCCATGCAGACAACAAAAATCCAAATTTGCATAGGCAACTATATGTAAAGGGTATCCAAATTTGGACGTTCTATAGGCTATGGGAACTAGAGATGCACTACAGTTTCTATTTGAAAACAAAAAGTTGATCAAATAATCAAAAAAATGCAAAGTCGGAAAAAAATACTGGCTACGCTACTGGATTCTACGTAAACAATGCTTATAAGATGTGATGATTTCGTTTCCATAACCTAAGAAATAAACCAAATAGACGCCTTAATAGAAAGCGGATAATTTCGAAAAATCACGTTTTCTTTTTCCAAAAATTACGGAAAATCTATTTACTACCATTAAGCTTATCTCAAAAACTTAGCTCGAGACACCCTTATCAGATTTCTTCTAGCATTTCTAGTTTCTAAGATAACCTATAGTAACGTCCAAATTAGGCCACCTTGTACATCGACGACGTTGGTTTTTATCGTGATATTCATATTGTCAATTATTTTGCATGTTTAGTATGTAGTATGGTTTTTCATTCAACTGATAATGCTTGTTAAAGTATTTATCAGTGATGTGGGGATAAGAAAAAGTACACGACAAATTCTAAAATTGGAACGTTTACATCTCCCAGTTACTGTAAGTAGAATTATCGAATTGGATATGTAGAACATTTAGAACTTTTGCCAAGGAGATTTCAGTGGCTTATGCATCGATCTCGACGTAACTGCGGTGACCGCTCGTAGTTCGGTTGCCTGTTTGGCTGTTAATGGGCTAACGTATACAAAAACCACGCGCTTATTTAAAGATGTATGGTTTACATTTATATGTAAAACAAATACGTATTATAAGGTTTTTGTTCTTTAAAATGAGTATACATTTTTTCTGGCGGGCTCTGTATATAGATGTAAATAGTGTCCGTTCTACGAATAACGACTCATTTTTGGAATTGTTAAATGTGTATGGCTTTTATGAATAATTTTATTATTTTTATTATTATTCATACCACCAGTATCATTTTCCAAAAAATATGGACCAATTACTACACCTCGTAAGCATAATAATTTAATATGCAAAAATTTGTTATAAATTATAAATCAATAAACGATTTTCCTTACGTAATATACGAAAAAGTTATTTGTATGAAAAATTATCTGGATGTTCTCTGATCATATTACAATTTACAACATTTTCATCATGTTTACATGTTGAACAATATATTTAAATTACTAAATTACTAATCGTTTATTAAAATCAATAAAAATGGTGTGAATCATCTAATAATAAAAAGTTTACAGTTGTAAAGTAATTATAGTTCTATTTATTACGTATAGAAATTTTGCATTATTAACCGACTTGAATTTTGTAGTATTTTTCAGAAATAAAATGTTTATTGTTATGCTGAATAACTTAATCTTACAATTTAATTATATATTTTTTTACTTATTTATATTGTACATCATTGCCTCAAATGAGAATATGGCTTGTGATGATGGGATTTTGGTGAAACCAAGAGTTTATAAAGTGATCTAAAGCACCCCTCCTTTGAACCCTCTATCCCTAGTGTGTTAGGTTATTTTGTAACGGAGCCACGGATAACAAAAACAACCGTTTCTGGTTAAATAAAAATATCTTTTTTACATACATGGCTGTGATTGGTAAACATTGTTTTGTGTACACATTATTATATCGGTAAGATTTCAACAACAATAACAATGGTCAACACTAGTCATGCCACTCAAACTTTGATAGCTAATACTGTTAAAGATAACTACCCTCATTATTAAACTGCAGTTGTTTTATTTCAATTAGCCTCAGGTTTCTTGTGATACGCTAATATGTATAACTAGCAATACGACAATAAAAGCAAAGGGGGTATTTTCGTAGGTCTTCAAATCAAGTTAATAAAAAAATTTAACGATTTAGAAAAAGCAGCATGGAAATCTTTTGAGAATGTTGTTTGGTTAACTATAAGAGTTGGTTAACAAGCTATTGTTGAATCATCAAGCATTGGGTTTCAACATGTTACATCAGGATTTTTTTCCGAGAATTTGGGGGCAGTAAGCAATGAGCAATTGAGAAAGTTTCCATCGGGATATTTCTAAAAAGAAAAAACCAGTGCAAAAGGAACCCAAACATGTTGGCAGATTACTGCTGAACAATCAAAAGAGAGCAAGCAGAAGTTAAATTTGCTAGAAAAACTCCAAAATAAAACTTTTTACATTTTAGGTTTACGAGGTCATTGTTTTTAATGTTTGCGTTTAGTGCCAAACACTATTAAAATAAAAAACCTAAATGTCCATGTGGTACAACAAAATTGCAATTTTGTTGGTCGGTGTAACCGGAACATCCTTGGTTTTTTTGTACAGTTTTTCTATTATAAAATACCAATTAACTGTCGTGTTAGAAGTTTTAAGCACGCAAGAAAATACATATTTTTACGAATTTCTTTTGTTTTTATTCTGTTTTGGTGTATTATATATCAAATCATATTTTGATGTATCTAATTGCCTTAAAATAAGAAACTTCAGTTAATCAACTTGTTCCAAAAACTATCCAAAAATAAATTAGTTGAGACTTAAGGAAGTTTAATAGAAAATAATATTAACATTTTTCAAGTATTCATTTATCAACTTTTTCCTATGTAGCAATAATCATAGATAAAAAATCTCAAGAGCTAAGCGGATGTGACAACGGCTCACAATACTTTTAAGATTAGACAGATAAAATAAAAGATGTTTAAAAATAATAACAGTATTTTTTATTAAAAAAAAAAATATTGCATTTGTGTTGCAAATGTAAATATATCATTATTTTCTTTAGGTCGCCATAGTATTGGCAGATACATTATTGCAGATGGGGAGAAATATAAATACATAATGTAATGATTGATAATTGAAATAATAACTGTTTAACATTCTTAAATAAAATAATCCATATACTTTTTGGATAGACTTTATTGGTCCGAATAAAATGCATACCTCTAATCTCAAAGATTTATAAGTGAGTTACATTCTAAGCAATCTGGTTACATTTCCTCCGTAAAAATATAGTATATAGTGTTCGATCTTGCATTAATAAGGACTTGGCGGTAGGTGATAATTTTAGTTTTACATATTTCGTTTATAACAAATAAACTTAAGAATAGTGCAACGGAAACATCAACAGTTCTACGGCTACTGTGTTCTGTCAACTACTGTCAAGGACCTACGTATAGATGATATAAGGTTTAAGGCATTTAAAAAAGAACCAAGACAGTTGATTGAAGATATGTTTATCTTGCATACTTGCATTTTGAACATTTATTCATCGGATCTATTTTCAATATCAATTTCATATTTTTAATTATAGCAAAAAGTTTTACTATAATTATTTATAGATTCTTTATGGAAACTGATCCGAAATTTTTGTAATACATTTATTAAAAAGATCGATATACTAAACTTTCTTGAATAGTTAATATAGTAATTAAACTTGATTAATAGGTACATAGTATAATGTATTTCCACAAATTTTGTATTCAGAACCAATTTATTCTTTAACGTAGAATTTCTGCAAAAAAACGGGAGTAAGATTAAGTTTCTAGAAATTGAAAATTAATACCCATGTAACAATAATAACATATATGTAATAATAGCATAGTGCAGCAAACCTACATCTTTAATATAAAAATAATTTTCCATATAAAATATTCAATCGGCTTAAAGAAAATTGCTTTTTGTTCTTTAATTAAACGATACATAATTAAATAACCTTCGATCAGTTCATCAATTACTAAAAATGTACATCGGAGTAAGTATACATTTATGTATTGTTGGGCATATAGAAAAAAATATCAAGTGTATAATTTATAATTATTATTAAATTATTTGAACATTATAAACTATACTACACGGTAAGTTTTCATTAAATATTTTCTTTGTTGACTAAAAGTGCTATTTAGAACGTAGTTATTTATTATTCAATATGCAATAGTTAATGGTACTTTATGTGTCGTTTTTTTATGATAGAAAAACTCTATGTATGTGAGCGCGTATTAATCATTAAATTATTTAGAACGTTCGGCATTGTGCAATTGTGAATTTATTAGTGCGACATTTAAATCGACAGATAAATTCATATTTTCTTATAACGATATTTGTTTGTGACGTGGGAACGGATGTTGCTGTTAGATAGAGGGGGTTGGGGTTGAGCTACATGTGAAATGCATTAGAATGTGTATGCGTACGTCTTAAAATGCAGGTAGAATTGACCCCCACGTAAAAGGCATTTAAATGAGATGCATAAATTTGCTCGGCAGTTATTACCCCTATATCGTAAATTAATTTAATGTGGCAAACATTAATTATAATTAGTTCATCGGACACTTCCGCATGAGTTTTATTTATAATTATTCAATATAAAAAATAATAATCTGTCCTCACGTATCTATTTCACAATGTCTATTGTGAAATACGACCCCTATTTTACCATACAGCAAATATTGATTCAATAAAAAATGCTACCCCTAATTGTATAATAAAATGTTTACTTTGCGTAACTACTAGATGCTTATTTGCTCTCAGCTTTCAGCCCTTGTTTGACAATAAAGGGGCACATACATTTATTCAATTCATTTAATAATATTGCATCTTAATACAACGCCGATATTATCATAAAATGTTGGCGATGATCTAATGAATTTGTTCAAGGTTCGGATGAGTTACAAAGAAAAATAATTTAGATATCCATAAAGTATGTAGGTTTAGAAAACTGTTGCGTAAGACGTAGGTTTGTTGCTACATTCAGTTTCTCTACATGCATTTCTGCGGACTGTATTAATCAAGGACATTCAGAATAAGATATAATAAGAAAAAGGGCAAAATTATTCTTATTATCATTATTAATTATTTGCCTTTGTGCGATTACCGAGTATTTTACAATTAATTTGAACTCGATATGGAAATTCGTGCATGAATGATATTAAAAATGTATGTATTTATAGCTGATGTCATAGATTTCATAACATTTATAAATAAAAATGTTATTTATAATATTCTATGCACATTGCTTTATATTATGTTTCTATTGGAAATTGTGAATAAAACCGTACTATTTTAAATAGTTTGAATTAAAATTAAAACTGAATATGTAAAGGTAAGATGATGGGTTTAATTTGACCCCAGAATTTAAGGTCAATGATTTGGAGATGCTCATATGAATTAAACAGCTGCTATTGAAGAACCAAAAAAACCTTTTGTTGAAATTATATTTATTATGATTTTATTTTAATGTTTTCCGACAGCGTTTTTAATTTTTGTCGCCTTAGGATCTGTGACGATAAAAATTGCTTTGAATATAGTAAACAGTGTGTTACCCTTAAACATATAACGTTGATTTGTTTATGTTTGTCCAACTACTACCAGATTATACAAAAAAATATACTAATGGTGTTTGAAATAGTATTTATTTTACTTTCTTATGAAAATAAAATAAAAAACTTGAAAAACATTTATAATTGTCTTGTAGAAATAATTTCTATAGGAAATCTATAGATTATAAAAAATATTAGTAGTACTGCCCGGAAAATAGGGATGAACAGAAAATACAAAAAAATAGCACATAGCTTGCAGTTTTAATTTAATAATATCACATTTAAAGGAAAATATCAAAGTTAAAATAATATCCGAGATTGTTAAATATATTTACAAAATTATTTTAAATAAAAATACTGGTAAAAATAGGTTTTATAAGTATATCATCTGTGTAGGATAGATATTAATTGTTAAACTAAAAAAATGTTTAAAAACCAAAATGTACGAAATTATAGTATCGTAGTACTAGTCAATATGTATTTATATCAGTTTCCCAATTCTGTGGATTAGTTGAATATAGCCACAAGTGGGTCTATAAATTCATAATAAGAAAATAAATTTAACAATATATAAATTGCAATAAAATTTAATTTTTGCGACAGTTAAAACTATGTATATAATATATAGTTTTAATACTTTTAACAAATCTGAATATTAAAGCAAACATAATATGACAAGACAGTACCAAACAAATAAATGGATTCACTTAATCTATTTTCTTAGACGTTGTAAGATTAAAAATAATATATTGTGACGTTTGTAAATCCTTTGAATTGAGTCCAAATTTTCTAAGTGTTCATTTTTTCGTCGTTTCAGCAAGTGTTAAAAACCATTTATATAAGGCACAGTAGAAATTATTATTATATCATTCAACATTACATTGTAATATAATTAATTGATGGTAATTTTGGTTCTATGAATCGTCTTAATTCAAAACTATAAAAAAGCAAAATTTTTAATTTTGCTTTTTTGTTTATGTACAAATCCGAAAAAAATTAAAAAGTCTGGTTACTGCCAAACGGATCGGAAACGATAACAACAACTAGATGAATGCTAATGCAACCAGTTATTATATTATTATATATTAACTTAATTTTTTAAATAAATAAAATTTTATTTTATAAAAAAATTTAAAATTTTAAATCGTTTTTTTCTGCTTATATGGTGTAATGTATGTTCATTTTTATAAATAAAAATATTTAATAGTTACTTTATTACTTTTTTATTATTTCAATATATTTGTTATATAAATATCAATATATAACATATCGAAATCGATAATAAAATAATAAGAAAGTAAAAAGTAAAAATGAATACAAATACATTAAATAATCAATTAAATAAATAGTGAGCTGAGACTAAAATTAAAAATTGCTTCCTTATTTCTGAGAATTTTATTTTTAGAGTACGATCCGTTCACAAGGTTATCAATTGTTCTAAAGCTGCCATTAAAAAATGGACTTTGATGTTTCAGAACTATCTTGCGTTTGAAGTGAGGTGGTTATTATAACTTATTAAGCTAATTTGAAAAAAATATTTTTTTTAATGCACCAACTAATTGATAGTCTGTAGAAAAAAGGGGAAACTGGAGGCGTCCCACCACGGCTTTTACTCTTATTTCCAAAAGAAATTGAAATATCATCTAAACACACAAAATATCATTTTCAAGAAAAGACAAGACAAGACAAGACAGACAAAAGAAGACTTTGTATAAAATTAATACACCTTCTTTTTGAAAACAGATCACCAATTCATTGTTCCAAGAATCGGAATAGCACTTTTCTCGTTCCTCACTTCAAAAACAAAAACATTCGTACCTGGATTTCATTGATGTCCAAAGTTTTTTAAATACTCGTAATTTAAAGATCTTGATTTTATGTAAGTTATCATATTTATAACTTTGTAAATTTCGGCTTCCATAATTTCGAGAAACACTTGCGCAACAAGCTCGCGGAGCACCAGTTAAGACTAACCAACGTTTAGTGACTTCGTGAGCAAGTTAGTGTAAATTTTGTATCAATCGATACTATCAGTAGTATTTATATTTGTTGAGTATTACCTAACTGGTTATCAATTTTCATTTTAATTTGTAAACACATTTTAAGAAATTTTCAGTTAAAAATATTATTGACCAATTAAATCAGAAAGAAAAAAATTCACATAAAAATAGTTTCCAAAAAAATATAAAAACATTTTGATTTATTTTATTTAAAAGAACGAAAATGGAATACCGCAGAGCAACAATGATACAACAAACAAGATAAAGAAGCGGTAAGAGAAAATAGAGGGAAAACTTATTACCATTTTCAAATTCTGTCTCCTGGAAATACAAAACGCATTTTGTCGCTGCTGCAAGCATATTTCCTAGTGCTATAGAAAATTTTGATGATGAGACAATTATTGATAAAATAAAAAAAATGTTTATGAAATTCTGCATCAGAGATCACTACAAAAATATGCAGTACTTTTTTCTATGCACATTTCAACGTTTATCTTATCATCATAACTTTGTATAGCAAATATAAAACAGTGTATTCATTTTTGCACAACATAATTGGTTGTTGGAAGATATACGTTATATCAATTTTCCTTCTTGACAGGTTACTAATCACTCGCTGCCATTAATCACGTGGGTTTGTTGTCCCCATTTGAACATCTCAGTAGTATTGGATTTTCCTTTTCTCCTATAGACACGGTATACAAAACAAATACTTCTTAAAGCATTTTTTTTAAATAAAAATAAAGAAAACAAATGTATATTCCGAGAAAAAACTCACACAATGACGAAGAGCACGCGGTAGTAAAATGCAAAGCTTGGGAGAAAGTATTGAGGACAGCAAAAATGACAAAACTATTATAATTAAATAATACCCAAAAGACAAAAACAAATAGAACTTTGCAACGAGGATAAAAGACACAAGAGAGAGAGAGAGAGAATAATAATATAAAAAAATTGAAAAAACATTTACAGAAAGAATTGTACCAAACAAAATTGCAGACATAAGAAGAAAAAAATTGATAAGTTAATAAAGCAATTTCCAAATGGTTTGTACGCCATTTCAACATTAACGGACAATAAAATTAATAAATGAAGATTCAATTATATCATTAAGAAGTAAATCTAAGACTACAAAAGAAAATGCATATGTATTTGATTGAATTATATAAGTATATATGAAAAAGATGAGAAAGAATACAGCGAGTAGCAACTGAGCCAATAAATAAGAACACACCTGAAAAGAACAGAAATAATTAATAACTCTCGGATGGGAGAAAGAGTAGAAAACAGAGATAAAGTAGGAAATAAAGAAAGCGTAAAAAATAAATTTAAAAAACTGATGAGGGTTGTAGGTTGAGATAACCCCCGATGCATTTCGTAAAGCCGAATTTAGATGGACGAAGATATTTAACATCACGACAACAAAAAACCAACAAGGTTTTCATTTTATTCTCAAAGGTTTTTCTAAGAAAAAGAACTTACCATGTCCTAAAAGAAAGCCAATAAAGCAGTGAAAACTGCATTCGAAAATATTGCTCAATTTTCTAATAGTGCAAATCATCACATTGAGGATATTAAAGAAGTTATAGAGACAAGCCTCCAGTTTAGAACTTCATTTATATATTCAAGAGACTTGGAATATAATGAGATCTATATAAAATAATATCAAATCAAGCATTGTTGCCACATTTACAAATAACAAACGGATATATTACTCAAACTCGTCATTTATCATCAAAAAAAGTGATATTCTTATATATTCTACCCTCAATTATAATAGAAAATTAAACTTGCACAACCGGTTGCGATGTGCCATTTCAGTTTCGTCGCAGAATCAAAGGAAGGTGGTTGGACTTATTCAGCACACTATTACATTATTAAAAATAAAATGTATTTCCACACAAGATGTCTTGACTATTGCTGGTTTATAATAATAGCCAATTTGGTTGATAAAAAAGAGTACAATATTTACATATAAACTTAATCAAGAAATAGAAATTTGCACCCAAAAGTGCATAATTATTTGTGCTTGGACAAAAATAGTTAGTTACGTTACGCACCTTAATGGTATGTGTAATGGTATAAATGAAGCTGACTAGCCCACACACGCTTAAGTATACTTGCACAAACTCTGGTTGCGCAAATAAGCAGAATGTATTCAATCTTTGTACTTGCGCAAGTTAAAAGTTTGATCAAACGACATGGCACACACGCTCGATTATAATTGAGCGTCTATGCAAGCTAGCAATACAGATTTATGCTGGAATACTTGAAAGTGCACAGGTAACCAGGTAAATATATCTAAACATTCGCTTTTCTTGATTGCTGACAACTGTTCACAATTTCTGATTTCTACAACAGCAAGACAAAGCTTAGGTACCAAAACTGATAATGACATGGAACGAGTAAGTCAAATCAGGAATAAAAACTTTTAATTGTGCGCTTTTACAAAATGTCAGTATATACTTAGAAGACGCACGTTAAAAAATGCTTTCTTAGAAAGCATTGATTTATTTTATCAAATTGACCCTCATTTATTGAAGCATTGGTAATGACAAAACGTTCCGAGTATATCTTCTGTTATGGCGTTTCGGTGTATGTCAGTATGTATGCTAAATTTACAATAAAAATCTGTAACATTTATGGCTCACAATCGCATTAGGGAGAATACTAGCAATAATAATAAATTCGAAAAAATGTGGTGAGTTTAAAAAATTTATAGTGACATAACTTTAAAACATATGTTGGACAATCATTATATTGATACTAAATGCCCTCACTTCAATAACCTTTCATAATTTGTCTTTGAAATCTTTCGCGGATATAATATACAACTTTTATATATAAATAAATACAATTTATTAAAGCATGTGATTTCTCTTTGTTCAAAATCTTCATTAAATTGAAACTGCGATATAATAAATAATCAAACGCATGTCGTTACTTTTCAAGCTGGGCAAGTTCTTGATTATTTTTATTATACGCGTAAATAAAAAATAAATGTGTGTATATTATGTGTGTTATAAATTTATTGTTGGTGCGAACTGCAACTGCATTTTCCAATTAATCTCCCCGACTTGAATCCGAACATTTACGCCAAGCCAAGGTCACATTTAATTTGAAAACGCGGCTGCCCTGTGTGTGTATGTATATGTATATAAACAGCTAAGATTAAAATAAACACACTTAATTAGAAAACGTAAACTCACTGAAATACAAAGTGAATATACACGGAAAACTAAAAAATATTGAAACCTACTTCTCTATGGGAAATATTAGTGCACATTATGATACAGTTTTTGTGCAAATAAAATAATTCTCCATGATATTGATTCTATTATGGCAATCGTTTTGTTTCTTCGACAATTATTATAATAGATCATATACGGTATGTTACACAAAAAGTCAAATTTTATTTATACCGTATATATATATATATATATATATTTACATATATATTTACACACATATATATATATATATATATATGTATATATATATATATATAACAAAAAAAATTATACATTAAAAAAATAAAATTCAAATAAGAAAAATTTTGCCAAAATAATATTCATGGCCGAGGACATATTTATGTAGATTGTAGAAGGAAGGTATATTTTAAATTTCTAACGGCTATACTATATATTATAACGTGGTAGATAAGGTAAACAAAATACTTGCATCTGGTTAGTAATTGGTACTTTACAATATTATAGCTAATGAAGTAACACCCAGATTCTACAAACAAAAATGTGTGTATGATAACAACTACCTATTATCATTACAACGTTTTATTTTATAATAATTATTCATTAGAGTTGTATTTGTTGGGTTTTAGCAACTGCTCATCAACCTTGAGGTCTTTCAGCCGTGTTTATGTAGTTATGTATGTGTTGAGTTAAGGCTACTCTAGAAATTTGCCCCGGATATCTAGAGCGCCATTAATTGTTTCCCAATAGCGAATGGTACCGGTAGGCGGGGTTATGCGATCACCCATCCATTCTGAATGTGTCTAACGTTGTTTGCCTTGCAAAGCATTCGACATCAGTCGTACTGCATATGCCTCCCACGCGGTTATTTAAAAAAATGTTTTTAATCTATTATTGATGTTTTCGTTATTTTGATATTATTATTTGTTTATTCTTTTTTGTTTTTTTCTTCATTTTTCGTTTGGTTCAATTTTAATATTTATCTTCATTTTCGCTTTTTTGCTCCTTTCGTTTATATTCTAAAATTATTCTAAATTTATACAGTACAACCAACTTGGTATACTCTGTACTTCTCTCGTGTTACGAGTCCTTTTCTATCGTTGCGCGAAAACGCCTTCCATAGGCCACGCTAATTTGGTTGTACTATAGTTTATCTTTATTTTAATTTATTTCGATTAAGTTATTTTTATATTTCGGCTATTCTGAGTTTGCTTTTGTCAAATTTGTCTGTATATTTTGAGCATTTATTTATTATAAATATGCCTGTTTTCCAAGCGGAAGTGGCCCCCATTAGGTGCAGTTCCAGGAACATGATAGAGGCGGGATTTCAATCCAACAAACCGATTATCATCAAACAGCGCTGCAGGGCAACGATCGCCAGTAATAAGAACAAAACTATGGAAGCAGTTTCCACAAACAACAGAGTCTGGACACCAAAAGACCAAGAATATTGCCATAGAAGGCAATCTTAACGCAGAACAGCTAGTCAAAAAGAGGAGTAACTTAAAATGTTATGTTCCAGTTTTGATCTCAGCAGTTTTTTACGCACCGTCCTCTACAAACGACCCTGTATAATACATATTTATTTTAACTTAATTTTTAAAAACAAAATAAATTTTACATATTAAATAATGCATGTATTATTTAATATACTTACTAATACTACATTTTCTTGTAAATTACACACAGCACATTTTTTTTTGAAAAATAATTATTATTATGAAAACGAGAAATAAATAAATAAACTGAAAAATAAAATTTAATTAAACAGAAATAAAAACTAATTTAACATTAAATATTCATCTCATCGATATAGTAATGATACTAGTAGTATTAGCGACATTTGCTGTTGTCGCAATACAATAGTCTACTTGATTAATTTGATGATTTAATCTGGCACAGTTTTATTTATCTTTTATTTCGAGATTACCAATAAATATACGATAAATATTTATAAATAACACTGCGAAGTAACAGCGGCATCAGCAATTCCATTTAATAATATTGAATTAAAACAATTTCTATTTACATTATTTTGAAAATATCACTCCGCATTGTTTTAATGTTCAGTTATATACATTTTACAGTTAGTAGTATAAATGCATTGTTTAGTAAACAATAAATATTGACTCTCGAAACGAGAAATTAATTGTAATGCGATATAGCGTTCGGGCAATCACGTAGCATCGACTAAATATTCAAAGATGTGTGGGATACATGCTGATAAGCCTAATCGTCGATATTATATTCGGTTATAATATAATTAATAATATAAGAATATTTGTAATAAGTAAACGTATTGTCGGGGTGGAAGTAATTATACATTCTAAGTGAAATTCCCCGTAAAGAATGCCGATGCTAATTTTGAAATATCTTGGTGTTTAAAGATGAAGGAACTAAATATGGCTAAATGCCAAAGTAATCATTATTTTCTTTCTCGTGAGAATTGATGGCAATGGCCTAAAAATCAATATTTATTTAAAAATTTGTATTTTTTAGATTATTTCGATTCCAGTTTCGTATTAATTTATTTATTTTTAATCGATTTATTTATGGGGCACATGAAACAATTTTTATTTAGTATTTCAACATTTTGTTTTCTTAAAATTTTTATCGTTCAATAAATAAATAAAATATGAACGTCATTTCATTATACGGGGTGATTCATAACATATGGACAAACAAGACAAAGACAAAGTGGATTAACAAAAATAATTATTTATTAAAGAAATAAAATGAAGAATGAACACAAAATATGCATTAACATAAAAAAGTTAGAAATAAAATATGAAACTTGTCCGCTTTGATAACGAATGCAAGTTTCGCATTAGTAAAAAAGTTATATACTTCTTGAATCATCTCCCTATTCTGGATATTTTAAATATCATTTGAAATTAGTTAACTGTTTGACGGTACTATTTCAAAAGTCAACACCAAATCCTTCATACGTTTCACAGATAAAAATCTTCTGGCAACTACAGATATACAAGCCAATAGTGTCCATTCGCTTACACATTGCATTTCTCTCTCTCTCTCTGTGTGTGTGTGTGTGTGTGTGTGTGTGTGTCTCTCTCACACACACACACTTATGCACAGTAACTCATTCACCTATGCACAAAGGGAATCGCGTCCGTAGCCTTATTCACATTCGTTTACTGTATGTATCCCTACCCCTCCCCTCAAATTATTTAATCTTGAACCGTTTCATTTTTCAAATAACTTAAATTACTCGGAAACGATGCAAAATTTCAAAAAACGCTTTACTTTATTTTTTGCTTATAATTTGATGTAGAATGACATTTTACTTATTGTCCATTTGGTATGAATCACCCTGTATTTAAATGAAGTTAAAGTTAATTAAAGAAATATACAGGGTGAACCATGCCATAGAGAATGCTGTTTTATTTTGACAAGTAATTAGTTAAATAAATGAAATTTATACCATTTTATATCATCGGTCTACAAGCAAAACACATTACACTAAAACTTTTTAATGTCAAGCCAAGCTAGTCAGATTCCCAAGCGGATTTGGGAGTTGCGCAGGAATATTTGCAAGAAATCCGGTATTATTGTACATTGGTAGACACAGCGTTATGACTTTTAAGTTATGCGAGTTGAAAACGAAGACTGGACGTCTTGACGTTCGATTTTTTTTTTCGGAGGTTTTAAGGTATTTAACTTAAGGTCACCTGGAACTACATTGTTTTTCATATGTCTGCTCAAGATTTTTATTTAGTCAAATATCACAACATTTTTGTAGTAGTATATTTAAAGATTAATGGAACGTACTCAAATTTAGAAAATTGTGACTTAATGTGGTCTGTTTGTAGACCCACGATATACATAAAAAGTCACTTGTAATATTTGTGAAGTAGGTATCAGTTTCGGTTATCCCGGAAACAACCCCATCTATCGAATATTAAATGGTCATATAATTTTTCATTGCTATTTTGAATTAATTTGAAAATTTGAACTCAAAAACATATCGATCGTCAATTTTTTTCACCAAGGCAAAAAAAAAAATATAACTTGCTTAATGGTTACAAATCGATAAAAAATTATTTAAAAAACACCTTCTACTAGATCCCCAAAATACGCATATGTAGTTTTTTGCCATATGTGTTTAGGAGATTTTGTTTTTATTTTCATTTATAATTGAGCATGTATAGTCCCTATGCCGTTCAATTATATTTGACCAAACAAGTTTAATGTCAATTATAATTGAACGTGAATGGCCAGCATTAGTTATACTCAAAAAAGACATTAAACCCGTGGAAATCCCAAACTTTTAGAGAGCGATCTGGTTCTTGAATAAATAGCGAATAGAGAAAATTATAGAAAAAACTAGTTTATCAAAAAACTAGTCAGCAAATATCCAAGAAAATCTCTGCCATAATTACGTCAAAACCTTTTCAACAGAGTCAACTGACAGGTTATTATAAAAAAAAAGAAATGTTGCCACAAATACTGTGATAACTGATTACCTAAAAAATAAATATATGTATAACTATAGTAGTAGTCAAAAATAGATATATCCTACATAAAGATTGAGAAACGGAAACGGAGTGTGTTGTGAAGCAAAAAGGACTTAAATAATTACTACATTATACTAAAAAAATAATATCTTGTAATCGTGTTCGACAAATAATCAACGTTATCAAGCACATACATTGTGTATGCAAGAAGGCTGAAGAAGTGAGTGAGGCACGACAAGAATTATGCTAAATCTTGGAATCGGGTGAGAACAAGAGAAAAGTGATCCAAAGTGTAAACGACTCTTGTCTTCTGTAAAATGCAAATAGAAAAAAATAAACGGCATAAAAAGTCGCGAAAGATGCTTAAAAGTGCCCAACGACATTGGTACCTCTGAATATATAGATGTTCTCTCCGTAAGTTCTTAGAATTCACCTTGCCCATTTTCAAAATAGGCTAACAATTCATCAGTCATAACTATATTTCTTGATAAGTGTTATTATTAATTTTCAAGTTTTATATTGCAATTTGCGGTGATTTTTATGGCATTTAATCTATTCCGCAAATACTTAAAAACACCCCCAACAATTGCAAAATAGTCAATCATACATAAGAGCAGACAGCATTGCAAAAAAATTAAAGTACTATATATTTGTATATAAAGAAATAATAAAATGTGCAAAGCATTAACTAACTAATAATTTATGAAAAAAACGTTCTGAAGTTTTGTAGCTGCCCTCGCAACAAGATAACCGTAACTTCAATTATTAGTATTTTTGAAACATTATATGTGATAAGTATTATCCTACATAACCTATAACAAGGGTTAAATTCTTAAATTTTTCAATTTAATAAATTAAAATATGTAATTTTATTTTTTAGAATCTTTAAATATATCTAAGTGATTTTCTAAAAAATACTTATAAAACACCCTGTATAATAAATTCAAATAAAATGAAATATCATAATTTATTTATCATTTATAATTGTTAAATAAAGATGTATGCAGCAACAACGTTAATCATCTTAGAATGCCATCAATTTTCAATATTGTGATGATCTCACAAATTATTTATTGAATTTTCAATGTTTTTCTAATTAAGAGTAAGGAATTGATATGCAAACTGAATTATTCATTCATGTATGTTTATCAATGCCAATGCAGTTATTTGGTTCAGTTAATTGAAAATGTAAATAAAAATCACATACGAAAACGAAACTGAAACAAATCACATTTACAATTTTGCTAGTTTGATGATGTTTCAATAAACATGAAAATGTATTAGAAAAAAGTGTTGCATATAAACTTAGGTACCAATTAAATCAATGCAATGCATAGTAGAAAACTTTCGATAACGCATTTAATGCACATATAATAATCCATAAATAAACATTTACTTTCATAACACAGCATCCACGATAAACTTGTTTAATGTTTTCTGTTTAAACTTTTTTATCTAAATGCAATACAAAACAATTTTTATTTGTTTAGATTATGAGACTAATTTCATTTGTTTTTTCAAATCAATTTAGAATTCAACTTTAAGAATTTCGGTTGAATGTCCAAGTATAACACTATAAATTAAATTTTGAAGATATGCTGAAAATATTAATGATTTATGATTAAATTACACGATAACATTTGAAAACATTTTGAATTAATTATTTTATATTATTACTTCTAAATAACATGTAGCATATCAATTTCGATAATATAATGAATTAATATTTTAATATAGTGCGCACTCATAAATTCAATATTAATTTATTTTTGCAATTACTTTAAATGATATCTTAAATTCAGAAAATATGTAAGTAACGTTTAGATTCGACATTTTGGAAGCTTTAATTAAGCTGAAATACGGGAAACCAGTATTCTCAGAGTTATCGTGGACAGATGGTTCGGGCTGACATGATTTCTATTTTATACCAAAATATGTATCTCAATTGTTGATTTATGTCTGTAATAGCATAGATAATTAGAATTATAACTTTGCATAGTTAGCAAGACACGTTGGAGGCGAAGAATAATATTATTAGTATTCTTTACAAAGCGACAATGAAGGATCACCTGTCTGTTTAACCTTCATCCTCAAAACAAGTACTAATTTAGTGATACCAATATTTTATATTTCAAGTTTCGAGTATTTTTAAAAAGTAATATTTTTATATATTAATAGCAATTAATTACTAATAGAGAAGTATAATTTTCTATTAAACATTATAATTCTCAAAAACCATTAGTATTATTGTATGTATACTATACATTTAAACAATTAATTATTTCAGACATATATTTAATCGATTTAAAAAAATAGATAGTCCGTTATTCTAGCATGTGTAGTATAAATAGCATATGTCTATACATTCGTGAGTAGAAAATGTTTTCACAAAAATTTAAATGTCACTTGAATAGAAAAAAAAAATGGAGAATGGATTCTCGAACTTTAAAGTATAGATGATGACAAACATTGATAAAAATGTGTTTTTAACTCAATGCTGCATGTGTATGAGCAGCACAGTATGCTGGAGCAAAACCAAAAATAATAATTTTAAAAAAATCAAACTCTAACTTTTTATTTTTGTAAATAGGCTAGTTTTAACTTATCGGTATTATCATTTAACAATTTCATACATGAAATTGTCAAACGTCAGCTTGAAATGTTTATTTTTTAATTAGCGACTATTTTCGACTTATCATTCGTCATGGAATTATTAAATGTAAGCTTGATAATGACGATAAGCCTAAACTAGTAGCTAATTAAAAAAATTAAAAAATGAAGTGAAAAGAGTAATTGAATTTTTTTTATTGTTTACTTCAAATATCAATGCAGTATAGGTATATTAAAAACAAATTGTTTTTTAAATACATTTTCTGGGCACATTCATAAATGCAAAAAAATAATCGTATATAACTATTTTATTTGGATATTTCTTTAAGTATTCAATTTTTTAAAATATATTCTAAAATATTGACGAAAAATATGTATGCGAGTGTCATAGATATTAAATTGGTCGAATCTAAACATTAAAACTGATTCTGTAGAGCAATGATCAATTTCCAAATGTAAAAATATAAGGCAAGTTTTCGCGACATACTAGTTACTTAAAGTTACATTCATAGTTACATGTGGTTAAATCAGTTGAATACTGTACTATCTAAATACACTGACGTCATATCACTTCCTCTCAATAACCACAAACGTACCGTAACGTGGCTACGGTACGTTTGTGCAATAGTATGTCGCAAAAACTCGCCTATAGTTACAACCATGGATCAAAATAACATTAAAGGTTTTTTACCACTTTAACAGAATAAATTAGTAGGACTACTTCCCCATTTTGGTTAAAAAGTTTTACATTTTCGAAAAAATAAAGTTTTCTATAGCAAAAATATTTACAATAGATTTTTTGAGTATCAGAATAGTGTCAAAATAGTTTTGATTGATATTTGACATATTGTTCTGACATTTGGTTTTCAGTTAGAATTATTCATTCATATTGCTTATTTATTTGGGGTCATTCAACGATTAGGCCTTGCATATCTGCTGTGCAAAGAAGAGAAGTGTGAATAATTTGTGGGTGCAATTGCAGAGATGACTGTCGTCTCCATTTTATTGCTCAAACATTATTAACACAGCCGTCTCTATATATTTATGAGTCTTTATATACTTTATATCAAAAAACAGCCCAGGATATATGAAACTCATGACAATGTTAGCAAATATAACATGAGAAAGAAACAAAATGCATATCCAAGTAAACATCAACTTGCTAAGTCTCAGGTGGCAGGAAAATACTATGCAATAAATTTTTTTAATGTGTTACCTTTAAGCATAAGAATCTATCCTATGATATAAAATTGAAATTAAACCTTTACTTCTAGAGAACTGTTTCTACAGCTGGGAGGAATATGTATGCCTCAAATTTTATTTGTATGTGAAATATTATATACTTATTATATTGACACAAACAAAAATTATTATTATTAATTTTGATCCTGTAAATTTAAAATTGGGGGAAAAATTACCATGTATTTCAAAAAGGAAGCAATTTAGACCATAACTTAAAATCCCTGTGTCATTTCTACCCAAAGTTAATTAACACCTTTTATAGAATACGCATCAAACCAGCTTTTATTATATTAAGTAGTAACATTACTTCATCATGAGCTTGCTCAGAATTTTCTATCAATAAAGATAACAATAAGTCAAATAACAAAATATATACAATTCACGCCTATATAAATTTTCATGGAAGTAAGTTTATTATTGTTAAATACTACATTTTAGCTACTGTTGGAGATACTGGCAAATTTACATTTACACAGGCTGTTTTTGTTCTTTAATTAATGTATATTCTCTTTAAATACGTTTTCAATTCTTAATGGTAGCTCAGTTACAGAGCGCTGTGCTACCCTAAAACTCTAAGAGTCGAGGATACAAATCCTGACCAAATAACAAACATTTCACTAGTTTACCAAAGTGGTTCAAAACTCATCTTATAAGCTGTAGGTTCCATCAAAACCTCGCCATAATAAACCATAGGTTTACTAGATGATATAAAATATAAATAAGACTATTATCAAGCAAATTTGACATAACATAATCGTTATAGTTTATAACTCGCTTATAGTTTGTATCGTTACTTAGGCATTGCATTTAGATTTGATTTAATATGAATGCATATCTCACGATAAAATACATATTGTTAGCCGGCTCAATTTTATTCGCAAATGTAATTATACAAAAGTGTATGATTTCAGGAACACTCTTCATCTGCATTTCAACCAAATTTTGTAAATTTACTGACAGCACAATATGGTGCAATGTTGTATCTTTTTGATATTGTATGGCATAGAATCTTGGACTCAAAACATAAAAAATGTGCCATTCAAAATGTAGGTTATGCTTAAAATCCCGTTGACGGACTGTGTAGCTAATAATGAAGCCATGGCAAAAATGCTCAAAGAGAAAGAATTTCTACGCAACATCAAAAAAGAAAACAGAGGTACTTAGGTACCTATGATAGTGATGATAAGCTAACCTAACTTTTGATAGAACAGTGATTATCAAAGTACAGGTCTCGCAAAAAATGTGGGTTAAAACAAAATTGATTTCTGCTCATTACATTAATTGATCTTCGGTACATACATAAAAGAATATTTTGTTCCAAAATGTATCAAAAGTAAACTTTTATTGATACTAAAAATAAATTTGTTATTACAAGGTTTCAATGCAAGGAATCAAAAGAGTTTATCAAACTATTTTTGTAAACATACCTATTCTTCGGAGACCATTTAAAATATTTAATAACAAAATGGTGACGCGAGAAAAAAAGTTTGAGAAACACTGCGATAGAAGACAGCTTCATAAGATGTTAAAGATTAATATATTAAAATAGAATATCTATATCCATTATTTAAAGACAAAAACAACCAATGATATTTGTAAAAATGTAAAATATTCCGTAAATGATATTCAATAGTATATAACCCGTGCTGCAGTACTTATTATTTAACGCTCGTTGAATAACGTATAATATATTTATCACGAGAAATAGTATATTATTATATGAGCAAGTAAATAAAGTTTGCGGCACGAGCCGTAGGCGAGTGCAGTAATCATTAGAGTGGATAAAAACCTTTACTTGCAAGTATAATACTATGCTTTATCTACGATCATCCATATAAAAAATAAACAAATTCTTAGTTCAATATTTTTAATATTTTAATTAATCCACTTTCTACGCTGATTTTGTCGTATTTGTTTATGTTGTTGTAGATACGGCTAACATGGCATGGTGTAAAAATAAAATTTCCTATACTTCTAATTTTGATTGGTCGAAGTCGCGATGGATAAAAGATCTCGTCAATTTTATCCATGGCTCGGAAACCAATGAGAAGCTCTCTCTAATTTTTCAATGGCTAAATTACAATTTAGAGTTTTCACATCAATAATGCAATGATCGTAGATAAACCAAATTTATAAAACTGTTTGTTAATATTTTAATTTTTAATTTCAGCATTTAACTGAGCATTTAACAGTGCTACACCATATAGCACTTCATAACTCACGTTAAATCTTACAAATATAATCGATAAATATGAGTTGTGGGCCATAATTTAGATTTAGCCAATATGTATATCATCAATTGCTCCAACGTAGTTTAATCCAACAGTAGTAGATAAAGAGTTTAACATTTTGTTATTGTAATGTCCAACTATATTAAACTTTTGTCCAAATCGCCGTTATTATAAACTTTTATCAAACTTTGAAAAATCTAGTTTATTTCATAGTAACGTTGTTGTGAGCACTTATTTACTTACATATCAATATTTGTGAGGAGATAATACCTGAAGTTTTTGATAAACTGACAATATAAAATACAAACCTATTCAAATTAGTGATAAAATTACGCATGTAACAAGTTATCGTTGTATTAAATCGCAGCTGCCAAATGCATCTTCATGCATATTTAAAAGAGCTTTATTTTATTAGTATTTTGGCACAAGTATACATGTAATACTATTTTAGTTGGTAGCTTCAAAGAATATGTTTAAAAAAGTCAGAAATGCTCTGAATAAATTATTAAGAGTATAACAAAGATACGAGATTGCTTTAGAAATAACGTGTTAAAAAGCGAGCAATCTGCAAATTGACCATGATATGAGATATTTGCGGATGGTTTAAAATCGAGTTATAAACTATTTGCGTAATAAATCCTCAAAAGATTAAGCTTTAGATTTGATAAGAAGATGTAAAATAAATTATAACTACATACTTAAATCTATAAATATTTCTTTAATCATAAAAACAAAATAATTAGTAGATGAGATATTTAATAATCTAAAACCGACGTAAATCAATGATTTCCAGTTTTTATTATACCTATTTGATTACTATTAAATCCGTTTTGATATTAAGTGGGGAAATGTGTAATGATTAATATAATAACACTTTATTGCGCAATGAAAACATTAGTTTATAATATAATAAGTGAAAATTGATTATTAGTAGATAATGCACATTGTTAAATTTGCAGTGAAGTTAAGTAAAATAAAATATGAAATTCATAAAATTGAGTGTTAAAAGTGCGACTTGACTACAAAATATCTACTTTACAAAAATATAATCAAGTAATTTTGTCTGCCAACTGTTGTACTTATTTCAAGAATATGTTTAACTGTTAAAATAATAATGTAGGTTTTTATGGCAGATATTTAGTAATATATTAGTGTTATTTTAATAGAAATAAATTAAATATTGACCAACAGATCGGTTATTATTGTTGATTGGAGGCCCGTGGCCTCCTACTGGGATCATTGTGTCAAGCCCCATATATAGACAATATTGACCAATAATATTTGACATAGCAATGTTATTTTCACTTGCACTTATATAATATACATTTTAAGATTCCAAAAATAAAACAACACTCTACCTGGCATAAAATCACATGTTTGAGCCATTAAAAATTCAATCCCAGTGAAACTTAACATGTGTATTCGATAATATAAGTAAATAATCTCACCCCACTTTCACTATGAGTATTTTGATTGTACTTCCAAAACGCCGACTGTCTGGTTAAGAAATGTCCACTGGTATGATTAGTGAACTCCATAATCACTTGAAAAAATCTAATTGGTCACATCACACAAATTAAGTTTCAATTAATTAAAACGGATTATTTACAACAAAAAAAGTGGGAACTTTACTGAACGAACTCTTTGTTCGCGGCACACGCGGTTAGATCCGGACCGCGTTTGACACGGTTGATTCGGTTTAATGGCAGTTCGGTTTTTAATTGGCTTATTGTTGAGAGCGCACGTTGCGAACAACCAGCAGGAATTAACGCATTAAACCGAACCGATATGAACATGAACGTCGACTATGGTCTCCAAGAGTGTCGACAGTCACTCTCTAAGGCTAGTCTATGTTATGTGACTGCATAGTACATAACAACTAGCACCACCGCCCCCCTCCTCTTCACTTGCCGCGCTATTCCTGCTTTTATTCGTACTATTCCTGCCACTTTTGCTACGGACACTCTCAGACTGCTTGGCTCGCAATGTTTTATGATAATGTGTAAACTTGGAATTGTCATCAGTGCCATTGTTCAGTATCGCACCACGCATTTAAAACAATAAAAACTTAAACCTGCCCTATCTAAACTATTCATATAATTATTTTAATGTTATCATACATGTACCATCATGTATTTACTATCCTGTTAAAACAGAAATAAATCACTCCAGTAACAACGACATTCCTTTTCATTGCATCTCAGGCAGGAAGCTATTAGAATAAGCGAAATTTCTGCATAAATAAGAACAGCGGAATTTAAAATGCCGAGGAATCATTAAATTAAACAGCCGCAATAATCATATTTCAGATAATTTGTATTGGAAATTCTAAACACTCAATTAAATTAATCACATTATTATATTATATTAAGTACAGTAGAAAAGGAAATAGTTTAATTTATCGGAATGATTTTACTCTCAGATTGTATTCAATTGGTTTCAATCAGATATTTGCATTAATTGAATCATATTGGGGTCAATTAGCCATAGAAATCTAAAAATGATTACTAAAAAATATTGTGTCGAATTTGAATTTATTGGTGATTTATTGATTTATGAACTTAGCCGCAATTATTTATCTGAAATGTCAAATAATATAACAATTAAGTCAATATAAAAGCAATGAAAATGTAGATTAAATTTTCGCTATGTAAGATGTTAAGTATGTATACGCATTCATCAAATTATTAAACTGTTATTTTTCAAACAACAAAAATTATACTCATAATATTCAAATATTTACTATACCGGGTTTAGCGGCCCACTCAACCAAAAATGTTTTTTTTGTGAAAACATGACTATCTACAAAGATTATAGTATAATATAATAAAAATATGTGAAAAATGTCGAATATATTTGCTAAAAATAAAGAAACATCGATTAATGCAGTAAAATGTTGACAGTAAGTCGAATAAGATTTATGAAAAAATATTTAAAAAAAATGTAAAAATGGTGAAATATCGAATAATGTGGAAAAATATTAACTAAACGTAGATTAATGTCAACAATGGTTGCAACACTATAATAATGCCCAGAAATGTTTGCAAAAAGTCAAAAGTAAATACGTGTTTTGACTATTTGCACAACATTTTTTGGCATTATTTTTGAAATCTACTACAACAGTAAGTTTTTATTTCGTTTGAAATCATTTTTTCACCAGTCCTGAATTGCGGTCTTCCCAATAAGGAGAACAAAATACATATTTCCAAACTTTGAAGGACGATATTTATCAAATTATAGGGTAATACATATATTATTCTATGTAAATTAAAAAAAAAGAAATGGAAGCAAACTTTGATACATTGAAATGTATACTGTGTGATTTATGGGTTTATTTATTAAATTGAAATTCTATAACTGGTGATTAAAAAGAGACTAAATTACTAATAAACAAGTCGATTACTCATCTGTAGATAACACAGCACTAACAAAATAACTTAATTTAATTTCCTTATGCGTAATACACAAAACATAGAAATTGATAATCCTCCAATAATAATCTCTTAAAATGTTTTGGCAACAATTATCTAAACAAAAAAAAAACAACAATTTTATATAATAATATAATAATAATTCAATTTTGTTTGGTGTAGTTTTGTCTTTAAACGCAAACATATTTTACATGTAAACTTTATTGGATAATTTTCAATCCACAATATATAAATAGACAACTTTTTTAAACATATCCGACACTTATATTAATTCATTTGTTAAGGTCGATTTGTTTAAATTTGGCTTAACGCCAGCGTACTTATTGCTGTAATTTTTGAACTTGTGTTTTTTTCACAAACAAACAAAAGAAATGTTTAGAAACTAGAAATTACTTTATCATTATCTCAATATTCCAAATTCCACCCTCCTACTGAGAAGCAGACTGCCTTCAAATCAACACCAAATATTACTATTCAAGTCGACTTACGATAACATACAACAAAATGTTCAGTGCTCAGTGATACTAAAAAATAGAACGCCATCATTCATAGGTATCACAAGAATACACAATGCTGATTAAAATTCTGGAAACTTACGAGGAACAGAGTAAATAAATTCTGGGACATCATACTTATGCTACGTGTTCACCTGGGGGAAACTCTCCAGAGTTACTCTCAAGTGACAAATTGACTCTCAGAGAGCTGCAATAAAACAATCGAGAGTTTTCTCACAGAGATGCGTTCAGAAATGCGTCAACTGATGATTTGTGCTGAGAGTTTAGTTTAAAGCAGCCAACTTAAAAAATCCAATTATTTTATCATATATTAATTAAATTTATTATTTTGATAATATTTTGATATCAAAACATAATTGCTATCCCTATATGTATATATAAAATATGCATTATAAATTATAACCAATAAAAATTAATGTATCTTAATTGATGCATAATTATTTTCTTTATAACATTCTTATTAAAAGTGCTTACTAATATTATTATTATTGCTTCTGTATTTTCGATATTAATTACATTTCTGGTTTCATAAAATAGAATTCTCCTACTAGACACAAAACATCATAAAAACTCGTAGACAACTATCAGCAATATCGAACCGTGTCGATTTCCGAGAGTGCGTCTTAACATAAATATTTGTAGCGTGGCCAGACGCGCGAAACTCTCACTAAGATAGGATTTCGTTCAGACGGCCAGCCGTTGCGTCCGGACGTAACGTCCAGCCGACTAGCATTGCTGCAAATGAAAATGCAAACGCGACGTCCGTCTTTCTGATTAAAACTACCTACGTCGTGACTTCTCAACTGGACGTTACGTCCGAACTATCACTGCTACAAATGGGAATACAAACGCGACGGCTGGACGTAACATCTGAACGTCGCGGTTGGCCTTCTGATCGAAATCCTACGTTGTGACTTTTCTGGCTGGACGTTACGTCCAGACGCAACCGCTGGCCGTCTGTCCAAAATCCTAGTAAATAGGTGCTCTCAGAAACGAGTACACTTAAGAGAAGCTCTTGGGAGTTTCAGTCAAAAGGAATGTCCTGCGTGTGGACACGTAACATTATAATACTATGTAGTAGTAGTGTTTTTAAACTTACAACTCCACAGTCAAGAACTTAAAACCTACAATAATTTTAAATAAATAAACAAGCCTTGGGTAGCCTATATACGAAACCAAGATGGTAATCATAGGTGTAAATGATGGAAAACTACTGTTTTATTCAATCAAACTAAACTTTAAAATGATAAAAACGTATAAAAAAATAAAATCAATAAATGTTCGAAAACTTCATCAGTGTCGACAAATATCACACAAAACTAGTAGTAATCGGTAAGTAAAATATATATTCTAATTTTAATTTTATAAAATATGAACTTTAACACAATAAAAATACTCAAATATAGACTAAACTTTATACAACTGCATAGAAACATACTATAAACTTTTTGGTTCGGGTCTTTTATTAAATGTAGTTTATATTATTTGTAGGTGCAATTTGTAAAAGTAAAAATTATTTTATATAATTTCTATTATTTATAAATATAATTAGATAGTAACTTTATGAAATTTAAAAAAAATCTGATTTTTTCTGTAATTTTCTGCAACTCAAATATTTTTTGAGAATCACTGCTGGGAGAATTAAATAAAACAAAAAGTTCATGTTTTTTTTTTAGAAAATAGGATTTTATAATTATAGATCGTCTATTGAGCGAATTCTCAAACCAGATCTTAATTTTGTTACCAAACATCCTGAAATAGAAAATACTCTCTCACTTGCTGCTATAGATATCAGTTTAATAGTTCTTAAAGCATCCAAACTCTTTTATTTCTAGCCTAAAATATTACAAATGTGACTTTAAGTATTTTTGAAGTGATAACTTTTATATTGAAGTGCGAGTACGAAAAAGCGGAGAAATAAAACGTAACCCAATTAAGGGGAACGGGTGGGGATACAGGCAGTAACGATTAGGAATGGTTGGATTGGAGACGCGTGCATTCCCAGGGAGGCTATGCATAAATAAAAAAATATGACACTGACGTTAACATTTTCAGTATAACTATACGAGACATATCCAGAATGTAATTTCCGTTTAATAATAAAAAAATAATCAAGTAGAGATACAAAAAAACGAGGTTTGTAACCTTAAACTATTTTGAAAAATACCTTCCACCATTTTTAGGCATTTGGCATTATAGCGTGGCACAGGATTTTGTGTCTCTTTTATAAGAGGTTGCCACCAGTGTTGCCAACTCTGTTTTTTGAGCTTATTATTGTCGACTATCAAGAAATGATTTGAAAAAAAGAATATTCCCGAAGCTCAAGGTGATGGCTGTACGGAAGATGGCCAAATCGGTCCCACCTAAAGCCACGTAGGGTTGTCTTGTCACATTCGCTGTGTGAGGTTGGGCATTGTCATAAATCAAAACAATAGAGTTTGTAAGCTTATTCTTTGTATTGCAACATGCAGTTTTTTTAGCCGTCTCACAGTAATGCAAATAATTGACTTTACAAGCTGCGGGATTTTCAATCAGCAAGCACAAAATAGAGTCATCTTCTTCTAATTAACTAAGAGCGTATGCACAAAACCGCGATCACAACGCTGCCGCAGTAAAAAAGATAAAGTTAGTTTCTAGATATGCCTCGTATTGTAATAAAATTAAAAGTTTAACTTCTACACTACTGTGTGTTCCGTGCGCACTCACATTTCTTTTACTTAATATTTTCATAAAATTACAAAATCCGGTTTTACATTTTTTTTTAAATTTATTCCTAAAACCCTAATTTTTAGCGCCAGGTAAAATTTGTTAAGTAATAAATATTCGTCGCTTTGACTGAACATTCAATCTGAATTTAGTGATAACTGATAATACTTTCCTAATTTAATCAATCGTACTATATAGGGGTATCAACAATAATGGAAGATTTTTAAAACTCCCGCATAAAACAATCTAGGAATTTTACAATGGGATTAAACACGTAGGAATAAATGAGTGTTAGACATACCTAGAAAAACAGAAACGGGACGGGAATTTAAAAATCCTCAATCATTGTTCATGGCCCTGTACTTCTTTAATGTAACTAGTTGTAATGCGTATTTTGACCAATATGTAATAATGCCATTGATTTCAACATAACATTAAAATCATTTAACTGATAATCTAGATTTAGTAAAAAGTTTCGGCGTTATGGTCGTTAAGGCAACATCTGACAATAACCCTTCGTTAAATTACATATACAATGAAGTAAAAATATTTGATTATGACTTTCGTCAATGTAGGAATATAATTTATAATGTGCAACATATATCAAAATTTCAATTTTCTGAAATAAAGCTATTGATAGCAAGAGCATATTCTATATTTTTTTCTTAAAAAATACGTTTTTCTTGATATTTGAAAAACATTCTTTATTGATATTTAAAAACTACAATATTTATATTTTTAATACTTTGTATTATGTTATAGATAAAAATTCAAAATTGTTTCATTTTTGAAGTGAAAACTTTTATATTGAAGTGAGAGTCCAAAAAAGCGGCGATACAAATTGAAAATATTTCAGGGGGGATACAGACAGTCAGCGAATGAAGCTGTGAACGCGTGCATTACTTATGCATTGGCATAGTGTAATTAATGGCAGGGTAGTCGTTCATAAATGAAACGGATAAAATATATGACATTGACATTCAATTTTCAGTATAAATTATAAATATTATAATACAATTGAATCGGTTATTTGGAAAAGAGAACATGTTTCTCAGTATATTAAGAGTAGTCCGCTGTTAGAGCAAAATTTAAAGGTATCTGTATCCATTTAAGGCAAAAGAAAATAAATCTTTTCATTACTATAAAGGATCGTAATAAGTAAGTATGTTACATATACGGTTTTACAAATAAAATAATTTATTAACTAAGCATATTATCAAAAAATAAATAAATTTTTTTAAATAGAATATGTTTTAACTGTTATGTAAAATATAAGCAGCATTCCGGTACAAACATTAATAAATGTCCTCTTTTAAAATCATTAATTAGAATTATTTTAGAAAATCCGAACTAAGACCAGTAATTTTGTATACGGCATATATTTTTATTTTCATAACTGAAGTATGTATTTACAATTCAGCGGTTTATTTAGTATTACAAGTTTCAATAAATAGAACAATTTTATTAATTTATTTTAATAACATAATAATTTAATTAAAAAATGCAATACAGCAAAACTTTAAGAAATTTTATTTCTTGGAAATAACATTTAATACAAATTTAGAACTGCCATGATGGCATACATATCAAGTTCGGATAATAGCAAATATTTGTCAGAATTAAGCAACAATCGATCATGGTCAGATATTGGATGGGTGACTGGTACCACTCGCCATTAGAACGCACTTACCACTTCTACTATATTAAATTTGTCCGTTGAACAAATACATAACCCACATTGCATTCATATTATAATTTGATAGCCAGCCGCAAGACAAACTTAGCCGCTATTGTAAATTTAACCAGTGTATCAACAAATCCGAAATTGTAGTTTTTATTCTTGACACTATTAGTCATAGCATAGATCGGTGAATATAACAACATTCCTGATGATTCACAGATATATGATAAATAAACAAGTTTAGATGCAAGTTGATAAAACATTGATTTAAATGCGTATTTTATATTAATATACAGGGTATTTAAATATTTCGTATGGTTATTTTGAAAACGTGGGCTAGACTTTTGCTGTAGATTATGTGCCAATAGTAATTATTCTTATAAGAAAAATTATTAAAAATATTTATCAAGTTTTATCGGAAGTCAGACCAAGTGAAACATTTAAAACACCTCCATCATCAATATCGAAAGATTTTTTGCAAAATACAATAAAAGTCTTTCCCTAATATGAAATATATTATAAAGAGCAATTCTATAGTTGTTATTGTCTCATGATGCGGAACTTCTTTCTAGTGATTCATTTCTGCGCATTGACAAAAAATGTTAAAAATTTAATATTGTATTTTTGGCAGCAACATATCAGAAATAATCAAAATACCGGTTCATACAGATCTTAAAAAAATACTAGGTTATTAATTACCAAAAAGGCAAAACTGTTTAAATGATGAAGAACATACATGTTCGAATAATTTAAAATAAAATATAAACGGATTCTTTTTTAATTTCAAATCTTTAAATCGGTAAATATGCAACGACAAAGCCGTATTTTTTTCTTTACTTAAAATATTTTTTCTTCATACTTATAAAAAAAAGATAATATTAAATCTATTGATAAAATTTGATTATTTTAATGTATAAGAATAAAATATAAATATGTTTAACCAGAACAAAAAAAAAAACAATTTTATTGCATAATTTAGGGCAGGTTATAAAAATATTAATAAATCAAAGTTCAGGTTCAAATTAATTTTATAAACCAAATACTTTTATTGGGATCAATATATGCATAAAATCATAAATTATTAACAAACGATAAATTAATAGTGTAATTTATGTGATATCCTGCAAATCATCGACAAAATTTAAATAACATAAAAGTCGAAACAAAACACTATCGCGCTATCCACCATCTGGTAAACGACAATTAAAACCGTATATATTTTTTGCTGCCTTACATATTTCATTATCAGTCCATTTAAAATGTAAATAATTCTATACAGATTTAGTAATAAGGAGAACGGTTACATTAATAATAATCCTACGCAAGTCCATCGCCCGATTATTTATTCCGGGAAGTTGTGATTTACAGAACTTCCATTCCAGCACGTCGAGGTGTATCAAATGATCACTTTGTGCTGAAATTGCTCGATAAATATCAATGAGACATAAACAGAAATACCACCGAACAATAAAAAAATATTATTTAGAGAAAAACAAAAGCAGCGGAATGTTTTGATTACATGCAGGAATTCGAGTCGTTTTGAAATCATGTAATTTATGTTAGTATTTATAAAAATACTATTTAATCAATCAGCGCGTTTTAATTACATGTATTCTGTTGGAAACATAACATTAAATAATGTTTTTCCAAAGATAGAAATCAATTAGAAAAAAATAATACTCAAAAGTTTTTGTTTACATGTAATTTTATTTCCAATGCTTAAAGGGTTCTAAAATTAAGTTGACATGGAGGTAGTTAAATGCGTAATTATTTTAAGACAATAAAAGGCCTTGAAATAATATTTATAGTTAGTAATATGAACGGAATAAAATGCTCTATTTTCTACATACTTCAATATGCACTTTGTTGAAAAATGTTATGCTGGATATCAGCAGCTAATAATTATGATATTAAAAGTTTATCGTCATTGCAAATTTATAGAGATGAACAAAGGGGACCGAATAGACTAATTAAAACGCAATAAGGAATTAACTCACTGGGGGTCAATAAAAACTACGACCTCGTGTAATCGTTTCAACGCCGATAAGGAATCCGTTTGCGGTTCGAAAATTTAATGTGTGATGGATATAAGTTAGTTTTAATACCAGCTGATTTTTTCAAATCACAATTTTTGTTAGAGCATTATTATTAACGGATAAAATATCCTTAGTTTATAAAAGGAATTGTATTATTTATTATCATTTTCGGTTGTTATCTGATCATTCATATTTGGGTAAATATAATATTTGCTAAACACAATATTAAAATTGTATATAGTATTTCTCCCCTTGCATTACATATAACGTTGGATAACTAAATAAACAAAAAAAAAATCAAAACTTCACCAAGGAAAAATAGTTGTGCAGTTATATGTTGTAATAATAAACTAAATTGCAAACATTGTCAACATTCGCCAATTAAAATAACAATTTATAAAAAATATCCTGTTTGACTATTTCTGCTATTTTTCTACACATTTCCAGCTAGTTATTCGCAGTATTCCGTGCAACAATTCCGCTCAAACGTTTTTTATTTAATTAATAATATTCAATGAGTCCTTTGTATGCGTTTATCCATATCAGTAGAATTCTTGAAATGGACAAAATCTTTACTGGAATAGAACCGGTCGTCTAATTCAACCTTCTTGCACCAAATTTGATTAAAAGCTACTATTTTGCGATGGATATAAATCTATTGAAAACCCATCAATTTGAACCGTGAGAAAGAATTGTATAAATTTAATTGCAATAGTTTATTTTATTTTTATAGTACTCATTGAGAAAATTATAAAACAATGTAATTGATTGCAATTCATAAATAAATATTAGTGTGTTTTTTGTATTACTTTAAGCATCCTGTAAATTCTGAAAAACTTTTTATTTAAAAAAGGAAGTATGTATATCGTAAAATAAAAAAAATAAAAACAGTTCAAAGCAAGCACATATAATACCGGATATATCTGACTATTTTTGTGCAAGCTCCATTTTTGGAAAACGCAACAAATTTGAAAAAAAAAGTTTTAACCAAAGAGCACAGAAATTGCGAATATTAATTTCCCGCTGTTAAGTAACGCATACAAACACAACTTTTTAATTTCAAGTGGAAACATGCGTAATGTGTGATAAATTGTCATGTCAGAAAGTAAATTTAAAAAATAAGAATTGAGTATAACAAAATAATTAGTGAAAATTTATATAATATATCTACATTATTTTGAATTACCTGTACAAAATATCTAAGTCATTATTTTGAACAACCCTGGATAAAATCGGAAGTTTTTGCAAGAAATTCAACATTGAAAATATATCCATTATTTTTACCAAGCCTATATAAAATCCCCCCCCCCTCTCTCTCTCTCTCACACACACAGCTCATTAGAGAAAACATCCACCATGTTCCGCACATGTTTCACCTTGAATATAGACTGACTATCTCGCTATAAAAGTTTCACTTCAATTTTATTATGCAAAGCGTTTACCGTAAAAATGTTAAAACCGGTAAAAAACTTTAGAGCAAATACTGTTATTTATTTAAAATTTTAAAGAAGGACGCTAGCACACATGTATCATTGAGTAAATAATCTGATTCTAAAAAGAAACGAAAAAACAACAAAAAACCGGTAAAAACTTTAGAGCAAATACTGTTACCTATTTAAAATTTTAAACAAAGACGCAACCACATGTATCATTGAGTAAATAATCTGAAACAAAATTTGATGTTAGATCTGAGAAGCGGTAGAAAAGAATTCAAAGTTCATTAGACGCAAAAAAGAAGATTAAAATCAATGAGTGGATTTGAGATAAATTCGACGATAAATTTGTTTTAAAAAAAATCCCCTCGTAGAAGTTTTACTTTAAAATGTGAAACTAGAAACACATATTGATGCATTCATGGGATGATCAGCTCACGTCCCTAGTCTAACTCTCTTGCTTGCATCACTACCAACCCCTCACTTCAAAAATCTTTCTAAAACATTTCTTTCACTTTAAAATTAATATTATGTTGGATTTATGCAGCGGTATTAGTTGTAAACATAACAATACTTATTTCTTTCTACTAAAAGCGCTGCATCAATGCAGTATTAAAAATCATTAATTAAAAAAAAATTGTCACAAGAGTTTTTGGTAGTTACTGAAAAATAGTAGGGCATATTTATTTATTTATTATAATATAGACTTTTCTGGCAATAAAGATAAAAATTACTATCCAACAGATGAGCTAATGAGGGGGTCGCTAAAATCATGCATCCATTTTTTTTTTCAAAAACTAATAAAAATAAATAATTCACTTATATTTTCGGTATTAATACAAGTATAATTATAGCTTTTCAATGAAACATTCTTGTTAAAATAATAACTAAGTTATTTGCAAAAATTACTCATTTATTTAAAATTCTTGATTGGAAACATGTTTGTGAAAAACATTATCCCGCAAAAATAATCACAAATTATTATTTGTTTGCCCCTAAGAGCTGGACAATTTTTTATAACGTAAACAATACACACACCGGAGGCTGCTTTCAAAAAAATCTAGAAATTTTACAATGATTATATTTTTACAGGTGTGTCAAACTGAATATTATACACTTGAAGTAAGCATTATATAGATTTTTCCCATAGACGTTTGTGAAATATTGACAATTCAATGAATAAATTAAATATTTACCGGTTATCTTAATTAAAATTTCGATTTTCACTATAATGTAGTACTACTTAATATATTCTTAATATATAATATATAAAAAAATGTTTCGTTAAATTTATTGCAATCTTGATTTTAGTTAGAATCCTTCCCTAATGCAAACGTTTTATAATAAATATATGCAAATAACAATTTTTTTGTTTCGCATATGAAAAAAACCCATCCAAGGAATTATAATTTTATGTACTACCACAAATGCATATTTTGTTGTTAATGGGCGGTAATTGCCACAATCAAAAATATGGCTGTTATGCGCTTCCGGTGGATAAAAGTTAAACCCTGCGACTTCGCTCACATTTTAACAACATTTCTTTCAATACTACTTCAATATTTGACATTTTTTGATTTTTTTTTTAACATTTTGCAACATTGTCAACAATTTGTTTCGTTTTCCAACCCTTAATTATAAATTATATGATGAATTTTACATACAAATAAGTTTTTAATATGAAAATGTAATTTTTACAATCAATAACTTATTAATTACCTTTTGATATAGACTTGCTGCTAGTTACAAACATACCAATATTATTGGTAAGTTGCAAGCCAATAAAGAAACTAGAAAAAGAAGAAAACTGAATTTTTAATTTTCTTTAGCATTTCATGATAATATGTGAAGGGTTGTGATATTTTATAAACATTTTGTCATTGTCATTTTAAACTTTTCATATTTTGATATATTTATAGAACTTCCCTCAGAATTTTGAAACACACTCAATCAAATTGTGACATTTAGAGCTAATTTATTCCAAATTTTGACAAAATGTAAACCTTCTGTCATTTATTTTCTTCAAAATTTGTCAACGTTTGCAACATTTATTCATCGCAGATTAACATTTCATATTATTTACAACTCTTGTTGCGTAATATACTATTATGCGAGTATTTTAAATTTTTTAAGCATATAAATCCTGGCTTTAGTCATTATTGAGTGCTGTTTACTTAACTTAATATTCTAAATATGAAAGTGTATAGTGATATGTGATGCAATGATCTAAATTAATAATGCAACTTCCAGTTCATATAAGCCGAATATACATTTTTATAATCATTACACTCTTATTTTAATTGGAATAACGACAAACGCAACATGCACATATTATTGCTTAAGCAATTAATTTATATATAGCGTTCATGGAAGAATGTATTTTTCCAATAACAATTTCATTCTTCAGAAATTGTAGGTCAAGAATTCCCCCTTTAGTGTAATCATTGTGAGTCTTCCTCTCGTTACATATATATTTATATTTTTTAGTTCGTTTTTCTATCATTTTATTATTCAGCATTCACAGAAGCATCTCATTTATCTTCCATTTCTGGCGAAACGATTCGAAATGACGATGGAATCGCGTAATGAATGTATTTGTTGTATTGGCAAAGCGCTGCTGAATAACCTTCAACCTACACGTGATTTCTAACACAAAGATCACTTGGCTAGAATAAATAACAGTGTCGAGATTTATTAATTTTAATTATCGGTATATATTATTTCCCCTTGCACCTCCACGGCACAACAAAAACATATGATCCGATATCTCTTTCGAAAATTTAACATACTGGAAGGACATTGCTTTGACAAGTATTGAAGTTTCGATTTATAATTTGCTACCAGTTTTTTCTTTATATAATAGAACGTTATAATTTAACCAAGACTACAATTAAAACGTATTTATAATACAGTTTTTATTGTATCGATGAAAAACCTTCTAGTGCTATTTTTTAAATCAAATTCTAAAGAACTATTTCTTCGCGTAACTTTACACCGGCCGGATATATCATTTTATACTTTGCCTGAAAATTGATGAGGGACATTGTGAAGTGTAGGGGTGGTACATTATCAGCTAGAATTTAATACAGGTTCAATGCTTTGTAACTTTATGCCGTATCGAAAGTTACTACGAATGCATCAATTTTATTCGTATATTAATATTTTTTCACAAAATTTACAACTAATTCATTTCAAATAAAAATTATAGAAATCCAAATTTTTTAAACAATTATTGTTATTTATTTTATCAGATTAATATAATTAAATACAAATGAAAAAAATTGGTTTAATCCCCATAGAGTTTTAATTAATTTTAAATTATTATCTAGACACCGATTCTTTTGATATCTTTAAAATCCGAAGGTCAATAAATCTCATTGATAAAAGTCTTTAAATAAGATTATTACTATAATATTTATTCTATAAATATACGACAGGGTTAAAGACCCTCAACACTACTAAAACCAACCAATTTTTTTAAGATGTGTTATAAGAATAATTCAAATAAAACTATAATAATGCTCATATTAAAATGGTAAAAATATAATAAAACTAGAGGTCGCAATGCGTATTAAAACTTTTCCCAATGTGTTGGTGGAGGATAGTATAAAAGTAAAGGCGAATCCGGTCGGTCTGTTCGACATACTTCGCTTGCCTTTATTTTATATAGTGTTTATTAATATTTTCAAATTTCGCGGGTTTTGACAACAACTAACACTGATTACGTAGGTTTTGTTTTCCGCATTTGACCATCCCAAAACAAACAAAACCAAAATATGTAAATTTTAGGGATCTACAGATTAGTTTAAATAAAATTTTGTTATAAATTTCATAGTTATCTTGTAAATTGACAAAATCCTTCTTTTTGAGATTTTTAATGCGTTTTTATAAGTTAGGAATTAAAATATCAATCTAAAACTAATTTAATTCAATTTCTAGGGCTAAATTACTATAGAATTGAGCAAATACCTTTCTTTATTTGTTAATATGTTCAAATCGAGGCCCTTTATGGCGATTTTTGAAGGAAAATTGATCAAGACGTGCCAACTTAACCAATCAAAACATTTTTCGCTAACACAACTAGAGCTTACTTCTAACATATTCCCCAAATTTCAAAGCAATACTTTAAAAATTGTTTGAGTTATGCATGACACACACACATTCATATATACAGACATTTTTCTAAAAACCACTATTTTAGACTCGGGGATCTCGAAAACGTATATTTCCGTTGAAATCTCTATTTTTGTATATAATTATATTTTTCCCCCTACATCACTTCCTTTAGCAAATAGCAAATAATAACAAATACTATAAATAAACATTTAAGTATATTGATATTAATTTAAACGGCACGACCGTTAAAATACAAAAGTAAGTTAAAAAAATAATATTTTACAGTGGGAGTCCGTTTACTATCGATTCATATCTATTTTATATTTGTGAGACGATCACTGTAGCGACTTACGGCTATTACTTGTTTACTTGATAACAAACAATCCTCAAAGTAACCTTTAACAACTAGACATTACAAAACTGTTGTACAATATACGTCGCTATAGTTCGGTCTTTACGGCCCCTCATTATAGCCTACGGCCGCAGGCATAACGAACAGTCGTCAAAGCAACCGTTAACAACTAGATGTTACAAAAGCATTATTTACGTTAGTAACTTCCGACTAATGTTACACGTTATTTAAGGACTCGTCCGGTTAAATGTTCGGCTAAGAGTCCTTTCATACGACTAGGATTGAGACTGTCCGTCGTCATGTTTGAAGACAAAAATTGCTATAAGTTTGTATTCGGTTCGCTTTTAATGACGCAATCTTATTTAGCAAACTGTAAGCAATTCAATACTAAAAACCGAGAGACGACAACAAAGTGTAAAAGCTACCATCGCCGCACTTGCTCCACTGCAAGATTCACGACAGCCAGAATTGTCTGAAAGGTCTCATTTAAGGCAATGTAAGACTACCATCAGACACGACGCCGGACAGACACAATACTAGTCCTGTGAAAAAAGCGTAACGCTTCTCGTTTATATTATCCAGCTCGCAAGTCTTTAGCTTGTTTAAATAACTTAGTAACATAAATAACTATTATTGCACAGTAATACAGTAATAAATATTGTAAGATATATCTATGTCATAAAACTGCATTATACAGTAGACAAATCATATCTTACTAATCCAAGTGAAGTAGAATTTTCTATCAAAATCTGATAATATCTATAATTGATTTTTATCATTTTTAGATTAACAATACAATGTTTTATGGCAAATAGGTTTAAATATTGAAAATATGTGTCAAACTACATAAATGCATCACTTTCAATTAAAACACCAAACCATATCAAATTTATTAATTATTTATTTATTAGCACCTACACACTATTATAGCTACTTAATCAATAATCGACAATATACACTTTTAAATAGTGGAGAAAGCGGTTAAAATGCAAAAAATAATTAATAATATTAATTTATAGCGGGTTTTCCGCAAACGTTGAAATTTTCATGTGTATTTTGCTAGCACAGGCTAGATTAACTGTGTATGTGTAAACATATAAAAATGTAACAAATGATTCAAAAATTCACTTCGAGGTGGTTATAGAACATAAAACAAATGCCAATTAAGGTACATCAGTAGCTCAATTCGTAGAGTATTGGACATGTAGTCCAAAAGTTGTGAGTTCGATGGCTACATGAGATAAATTTTTGAAACATTTATTTCAAAATGTAGTAGTAATGGCGTAGTAATAATTTAATAATTAAAATATCTTAATTTGAACTTACGCTCCATTTAAAAAATTAAAAAATTATAAATAATTATTATTTACAATATACACATCCTAAGTTATTAATAGATTTAACGTATAAATCTAAATTTTCAGAAGTTTTGGCAACATAACCTATTTTGATAAAAAAATTAAATAAACTTTATAAAAATATTATAACAACTATATCTAAATACAATGAGATTATTCGGAAAAAATATACTTTGCCACATTATTCAAAATTGAGTGATTTGCGCGTTTTATAAATGACAATTAGTATTTAGGTCGTAACTTACTTTTTGCATATGCAATCCCGTTGGGGGTATGCGACCTTAGCATCACGTAAAAGTTAGTTATTTTTACTGCCAAACTGTCGAGTATTAAAAAAGTTATACAATTTTAGTGGCTAAAAAATGTTAAAAAATTGTGATGTTACCAAAAATTCTGAAAATTGCAATTTATACGTAAAATGGACTAACAAATAAAAATTTCAAAAATATACCGGGTGTTCCATTGGTGTTATTTCCGGTAAAACCAGCAATGATATTTTAAAAAATTTTAGCAGTCATGTAGGGGCTTTTGGTGCATATAACCCATAAAAATTTCATAAAAAATATTCGTAAATAAGAAAGATATGGGCGCGTACCTGTTTCGTTTCAGTTGTCGGTATATCGTTTATTTTTAAAGATAGAACAATAATATAATTCAACAAATTATTAACTATTCATCTAAAAAACTGCTTTGTGTAAACTTCTAAAAATAAATGTTCGTATAATTATTAAAAAAATAACAACTTCTTTAATTAATTATACGAGTAGCAGTATTTTTAAAAATTAAAAATTAATATCAAATCAGGTAACATTTCCAGAATTTTCTTTGGCCTACTATAATATTAGAAAGTTGTCACACTTTTTAGTATAGAATTTCATAAATAAATCTGCTGGAGATAACACTAATTTAAAAATTAGTAAAAAGAAATGATGCCTTACTACAAGATAACCAACTTAGGGTGGCCTATGAGAGCCGTTTTTGCGCAACGATAGCACAACACCAGAGATGTCTAGAGTATGCTCACAGACAAAACAAGCGCCTGTTTTGTCTCTCAGCACACTCTGAACGTCTCTCGTGCTATGGGCCCTTTTTTATCGTTGCGCGAAAACGCCTTCCGGAGGCCACGCTAAGTCGGTTGTACTATAGGTGATAATCAAAGCATTTTTACGGCTCTTGTACAATTTATTAAAACTGAAATGTGATTTAATTTTGAAGCCGATATTAATAAATAGCCGTATACAAAATTTTATCTCAAATAATTCACAATAATTTTTTTTATAATTTCCGGCGTAATCTAAAGTAGTGTTCTTAAAATACTTTTCTGAAAATTGTGCAAAAAAAAGATGAGAATTATAAAACAATTAACGATAGTTTTTAGTACTTCGAAAGTTTGAAAGTTTTTCCGTTTAAATGGGGGGTAGTAGGACTGTGAAAAACACTAATTGGGATAAGTAGCTACTTATCGACTCGATAAGTTTATTGTACACACTTTGCAATATCTTTAACAAAAATGAAAATATAACTTTTGGATATTATTTTAATAAAACCTGTATAAAGAATAGATATAAAAAATCGTAAATATAAGATACTATATTAACATAATATTGCACTAAAACATAAATTATATAATTCGTTACATGAAAATAATTTTACATTTCAAAAATAATCAATGTGTACAGCTAATAGTTTATTTTGGTTGTGAATGCAATTCAATTATTGAGGATAATATCTTTGAATGTAAAGAAATAAATAGCATTTTTTAAATTTATTATTTATTTGTGTAACTTAAAAGATTTGTATTTGGCACTGGTTTTATTTTTTATATCTCTATCGCATCGGTTTCATTGGGAGTTATTTTCCGTTCGTGTTACGAGCCAATAAGCTATAACTTTATTATGCGATATCGAATGTATGTTTTAAGCTGGCTATCAACGCATCGTTGTGAATACGATATCTATCGACATTTCGGTGGGGGGTTGGATGAAAAGCGTGTGCTAAATATTTAAGTCCGCGGAGGCCCGCCTTGACCGTAAAAGAGCAATGTAAAGAGCGAAGAAGCGGGATCCTCGTCGGGTTTCCCGGAACGAGCCCGGAAAAACGAGGGAAAACAGCGGAGCACTTCACGGGGGTTGCGTGTCGTGTATAGTGTAGCTTTAAATATTTAATGGTTAAAAGATTTGTAACCCTCGCATGGGAACTGAGAATTCTCTCTCGCTCTTTTGTGGAGTAGGCAAGGGGGAGCAAAGCAACCCCCAGTAATATATCTGCCGGCGGGGGTGTGTTGCGAATTACGATTGACTTTTTGAAAGGTTATTTTTCTTTGTTAGAAAAAAAACATGCGCCGCTACATACATTTACAAGTTGCATCTTCAGATATCGCCTCGTTTTTTTAGAGGGGTAGTTTAGTTTTCTATATACATTATAGGCCGCGCCTGCGTCCATTCGTTATCATTTGTTATTTGTCCTGTGCCGTTTTAGCCGTTTTATACGGAATTGAGCAATCCCGTAGGATAATTGGGTTGTCAGTCATGGCAAATCACCCGGAGCTTCCGGGGCATCCCGGTAAAGAGTCCGTTTGCGATTCGTCTGAAAGGGTCCATACCCCTATCATTCAAACAGTTTATTCCACTAACACAATTTATAAAGCCACCCACACTCCAAACGAAAAATACAATCCTTAATCAAACAGATTACTCAATAAAGGAACAACCCCTTAAATTAAACGTTCAACACCAGAAACTACATTTCAGATTACAATTTACACTAAACGATTATATCAGACTAATTAATTTAAATATTTCAAATTCAATAGAATCTAAAGCACTTTATTGTTTTCCACTTCCCACATGGAGTTTACTTGCATGTAATTTACAATAACCTGTTAGCTGTTTAGTTTTTTGTGGACGCTTTGAATTGTAAACTGTGAAAGAAAAAATGTGGTCGCAAGTGGGAAGCCCAAGCATACATTATTGCATTATGTAGCAAATAGTTGCCGGGTAAAAATTTATTGGAAAGTGCACGAAGGGCCTACGCAGATATTGTTCCTTCACAATTAATTTATTACTTTGTTATGCAGCTTAAATACCAAGGCTTAATTAATACAATATATGTATAATAAGATAATAACATATGAGATACTAATATGGAAATATTTTTTTTTAAGTTTTCTGTTGAGTAATAATTTGTCTTCATTGTTATTTGCTATAAATCCGTTTAAAATCATTTGAAATAAATTGTGTTTCGTTTGCATGGGTGATTTAATTTTTGGGCGTATGCTAATTTTTCAGGTAGCGGAAATGTTTTAATTCGCTAGTAAAATTTCCGATATCTGTATATCTCATATGGCTCATTCCCATATTAATACGGTGCCTTGACTATTGTAAAATATCGCATGTACACCTAAAAATGGCGAAAACGTTTTATTACCAAACAACTACTAACCCAATAACAACCACATTCGTGATCTCGATTGCGATCAGTGAAAAATAGCCACGTGTCGAACCGTATGCACCCTGTTACAAATATAGCTAAAAATTAAATGGATAGGATCACCAATAAATCAATTTTTATTTTAATTAAAAAATAGAAAATGATTATGATCGACTTACCACCCAATGTTGGTTGTCTATTGCGGCACCAGGTTGTTGGGGTTCCTCTTTCGTGGGTCTGGGTGTAACTTTGGCCTTAGCGGGGGATAACCTGGTAGCGGGCCGCGCACTGAACGGAAAAAACGGACTGTCTGCCGCGAAAGGCTCCCCCGTGGCCTGCGTGGGGCTTGCACCCGGACCCGAGTATCCCGGACCAGCCGGACTCAAAGCGTATGCCTACAAATAAAAGTTGAAATAAGCAAATCATAAATAAAGCCATAAAAGACTGGTTTTTAGAAAATTGCATTGCATTGATATTTAAAACTAGTGCGCGAAAAACTACATCTGCCTTTTTGATTATGTAACAACGACGTTCCGATTTCGAATATTCAAAAGGACGTGATTTGTGAAGACCACCCTGCTAACTTCACCTTCAAAAAGTGCTCTCAATACGTAATAAACAGCTTATTAAGGTCAAAGCTCGATATACGTATATTATTAAATCTTGTATATTGGAATGTATTATCAATGCTTTACTTGAATAAACGTAATGTAAAGCAAATCAACTGAGCTATCAAATTATACTGTTAAGAGTGATATACCACTGCAAATTCGTAAAATATTATTTGTACAGGCATTACCATATTTAAGATATTAATGTATAATAATATAACCATGACTCGAACCGTACTATTCACATTTTTCGGTCCCATATCTGATTCCGATTCAAAAACTTCATGTTAAAAATTTTCTATACAGGATACGGATTAAGAAAAAAACAACAAGAAAACAAAAACCTTAATTGCAAATGCTAAAAATTCGTTTTGCCTCGCTAAGGGTTCATTACGCTTGGTAAAGTATGCAACTTAATACACATGCTTATTGTTATTATTAGTATAAACTACAAATGTTCACATTAGCCACTCATTGTTTCTAAGAACTGTAAGTAGGTATCGAATTTGCTTAACGTGTATAACGTGAGCTAACCTACAAAAAACACAATCTTTCACAGACTAAGATTTGCATTTCATGTAGCAATTTCCAGTAATATAAAGCAGTGGTGCGCAAACTATTTTCATATCAGAGATTCCTTATTTTGTGTAAAATTGTATCGTGGCCTACAGAGAGGCTAACATGACATTTTTATTGTAATTTCACAAAAATGCTTTAACAAACTCAAAGATTCTACAAAAATGTCAAATAATTCTAAAATTCAAACAATTAAAAAAACATTCATAACTTTTGCACCGTTCTAAAAGGTTACTAAAAATTCCACATAATAACAAATAAATTTAAAAAATCCATCCAAAAATGTAACAATAAATTCCACAAATATTTCAAAATATTTCTCACATCTTCAACATTTTGTATAGATATTTTATAATGGAAAATTTTTATTGCGCAAAATCTGGCAGAAAAATCAGTCGCTAAATTAGAAAACGTTAAAACTTCACAAAAATACATGCAGCTCTACAAACATACCAACAAAAAGATTCGAAAAAAATCCATATAATTCTAAAACAAATCCAGACAATTACATACAATTCTACACAATTCCAACAATTTTCATATATAAATTCAACACAAAGTTAAAAAAAATCTACACAATTCTAAAAGATTTTACAAAAATATTGA
>JARJEC010066111.1:0-19974 GCA_030264575.1 Tachinus sp. AB-2021 | reverse complement strand
GTATGTGCTATATGCTTGCATCAATAACTGGTCAAGTTTAACTAACCTATGCAGTTTTTAGGGATAATAATTTTATCCATAATTTATTCTCAATGTGGCATACGACAAGCTCCATTTAACGACCTACCCTAAAACAACTTAAAGAACAAGACACCTCTAAAGTGGCCATAAAAAGATAAAAAGAACATTTGAGGTTTGCAAAGTATGCTTAGCACAAGCAGCGTTACTCACCCATCATTGGTTCAATATCTCATTTACCATATTTTCGTCTTTTAAACGAACGAACGAACAATTATAAGTAAATCATTTTTACATTTGAAAGTTTTAATTATCTACAAAAATAAGACATTTATCATAAAAAGATAACATCGTTGACGCCGTCAAATATCATCAAGAATGCCTTCTCGCGCAATTGGGCTATAAAAAAATCGGATAAAAAGGAAACTAAAAAATAGTCAAATTATTAACGCAATACATTTGGCCTATGTTGACACGGTCCTTAGAGTAACTATCGGAGGGCGCCAGTTTACTATTGACAGTTTACTGTACCCGTTCCAGCCAACAAAAATAGTTAGCACGTGTAACCAGTAAAAACGTTTTGTAATTACTTAAGTGGCAAACTTTGCAGTATCTACGTGCTCTTTAATCCCATAAATATTTTGCTAATGGTAGAGAAAATATAAAAGGTTCACTCGCGCGTCGACTTGTAATACTACAAGAAGAATTATTCAACTGTTTATAAAATGTCGTTGAGCTATGTAATATAGTATGTTGGGCAAGACAATATTATGCTTATAAAATTTTTTAAAACTAATAGCAGCCGACCGGCTGGTTTGATCGTGATTTCATTGCTTCGTGTTTTGCCGGAGTTTTCTTGAGTGTGGACACGTTACAAACATGTATGTCGACAATCACTGCCAGAAGTCGAATGCGATCCGATATTGCTACAAGATGTTTTCGTGAACATATTAGTGTTCTTGATTTACGAAATGGTCGAACGACGAAATTGTGAAAATCAAACACAATAAAATATTGAGTAATTGATTTATTTTATAATACAGTGTATTTAGCAAAACAAAAAATAAATAATAAAATGCTAAAAAATAATTTCTTCTGTTTTCATAAAAGTACTTCTTCGTCTTGCTTCAGAATAGTTATAAATCAACTGTTTCGACGCAGGAAAAAAATCTATTAGATATAACACATTCTTTTGATTTAGCATCAATATGGTACAATTCGATTCCACTTTATAAGTATATTCGTGACCAATATTTTTATAAATCAACTGATCATAACCAAAGTAGGATCCAGGACCAAGTTTCGATGCTGCAGTTTCACCATGCAGAGTATCGCTAGTTAAACAAGAAATCTCTCCTTCATGTATGAAATACATTTTCTGATCAATATCTCCAACAAATGCGATATAATCTCCAGCAAAAAAATATATAGTTTCAAAAGTTGCTACTATCTGTCTGATTAAATCTACATGGCACTTACTAAATAGTGGATGGGATTTAATATGATAGGCAAACATAGATACAAGTACACCTTCACGTAGATAAAACGGTGCTTCTCTTAAAAAACTTGGAAATTGTACGTTTCTTCCGGTGCTTGCCAGTTTTGTAAAATAATTTTCAATTCTATTTAGTAATGGAGGTGAAACTCGTTTTTTCTTCATATCGGTAACCATGGCTCTAAGATATGCTTCAAATTTATATTTACTATAATTATAAATTTGGAATGATGCAACAAATTCGGCAAACACATAAATATAAAGAATTAGGCCTGATATAAAAACTGCACTTCCAAAAATAAAATACCAATTATAAGAGGAATCCATATCAGGAATTGCATCTTTATGTGGTGCATATATGCCTCCTATAAAATAATAAAAGTACGTTATTGCGGCGCTTATATACTTTTTTATGGCTACATTTTTCTCCTTTTCCAAAAAAACGTCTTGACTCAAGTAAATCATTGTGATGTGTTGAACTACAAATACTACCAGTAGAATGTATATTGCACGTATGAGCTGAACATTGACGTTTAAGGTATTTCCAACAGCGTTAACGTATTTGAACACAATTATTATTTTAAATATTCTATTAAATCTCAGAATTGTACACGCTAACAAAAACGTTTCTGTATTGTGGTATATCCATATAAATGCGAATAATTCCAAAGGAAAATTGGTTATAAAATCAAATAAAAATTCTGTTTTATCTTTGACATAACGCAATGCAATCTTTTTCACGTTTGACACAATAATACCGCTTTCATTTTCATAGGCTGTGAAAAAACTTAAATACATTTTAAACCAAAATATTAAATCAAAAATATAACAAATCCCTATAGTAATAATACAATTATCAAGCACAATTATTTTATAACATTCCACGGTAAAATTGATCAAGTAAACTATAACCAATAATAATCGGACTGACTCTTTTGGTTTATATATTTTGCATTTTCCTTTAGTTCTGATTATTTTCATTATTTTTCCTTGCTTATATTTTCCGACTTTCTCTTCTATCGGCGGAATCAATGATGTTCTTCTAGCAACCACAATAGTAGACTTTATATAATCATAATTTGTATTTTTTAATAGGTAATGGTAATTTCGGTAAAAATAGGGATAGCGTGTCATTATATCATAAAATATTGTGCTTTCTACACATATTAATTCACAGTGTACGTCGGCGACATATGTAAGTGTAGACCGATGCCACTTAACGTTGTCCAAACAACCAAAAACGCTTCCTTCGTCAAGTACATTTAGTTTGCACAAATCAGGTCCTAGAACATTAACGGCACCTTTGTAAATTATATAAATTTTATTTTGTATGTCATTTACTCTTATTATGACACCTTTTATTAGAAAAAATTGACAAGACACATCCGGATGACAAAGAATATCTTTTAGTACCACCCTCGGAAAACCTTTAAATAAACAACTGGTCGTACGTAAGCTTCCATATAAACTGAATGCTACTTGTTCTAAACAAGTAAAACTAATATTATTAAACACATATCGAAGCGGTATGCCCTCTCTTAAATTCCATAAATATTCGTAATGTTTAATAATTTCGTTTTTTAATTTTTTATCTATTCTTGCCATACTCATGAAAGAAACCAAACGTTGCATTCTGATTTGAAATGTTGTCAAATATACTTTTCTAAATAACCCATAACCAACAAAAATTCCCGAAGAAATAGTTATATACATAAATCCACAGTACTGTACAATAATCCAACCATTAAATAATATTTCTGAGTGATTATAATATGTTCCATTTAATAAAAAACCTCTAATGAATTTTCTTAAATATTGTGTGTAGTTAAACCAAAAATCCATTTTAATTCTATCACACATTATGTAATCGGTATCATCTATAAAATTGCAAGTACCAAAAACAAGACCAGTTGTAAAATATGCAATAATCAAAATTAAAAATAAAAAAATATATACTAATTTTAATAATTTACATTCGTACATATTGGTACTAACAATAAAATTTCTAAGTCCAAAAAAGCGATAAAATTTTAGAAACTTGTTCATTCTGATTAAAACAATATAATAAAATTTTGAGTCAACGTATATTTTTGCAATCAAGTCCATTGGAATAAAAGCAACTGCATCTATGATAAAACTAGTTTTATAATAATTTTTTGCTGATTTGAACGGGTGAGTTATTTCATAATTTAAAGAGTTAAAGAATACGACGTGATGTCTCAAATATATATCAAAAAATAGCACGACATCAATAAATCTATAAATATAAAACCACATGGATCTTCTTGCGGCAATTGTCGGTAATCCATTTAACAAGATTGCAATATATAAAATGCATATGTGGTAAATTTCCCAATAAAGCCAAAATCTGCCGTAAGGTAAAATAGTATAATTAAAACATATGAATCGCAGGAACTTGAACTTTCCAAAACCACTAAGATAATCAACATTCTTTCTGAGCACATTAAATGAATGCGTAGTCTCCTTATAATCATCATCGTTTAGTACATATTCATCATGTTGTAAAACGATCAATCTTTGCGTATCTACTATATCATCTAAAGTACTAAAAAAAATGCTATACGTTTCAGGATATAAGAGCAAGATTCTACGAAATGCATTCATTTCTAATCTAAGCAGACTGCAGTCAGTTAACGCTCTGATATTATGTACTGCGTTTACTTTAGAAAGCATTTCTAACTGTAGCAATCCTTCCCCGGGTCCTAAAATTCGAATTAACCGAGACAAAGTAGTAATATATCCGCAATAGCCATTAACAATCAAATAACATTCGTGAACGTAAGCGCCAGCAAATTTAATAAATTCCCCTTTAGGAATTCGCATTAAAGTAAACTTGTCACATATCTCCTCGAGAGCTTTCTGCGGTAAACATTTAAATAAAGAATTTCTTTTTAATACACTGTATTGAATTTTTATATTCTGCGATTTATACAGTGCCCGGCCCAGAAACGCAATCATATCATCCAGCATTGTTATTGTCAATCCATGTTTTTCTCTATTGTACATATCCAAATAGGCATTAGCTTGCTGTTTAACACGAGATTCGACATTATACAATTTGCATACTCTACTGACATCATCAATCAAATTTTCAAATTGCGTGGTGTGGAAATGATATAAGCTAAACGAAGCTATCACTTCGGTTAAACTTTGCAATCTCCATACAAAAAATATATACTGCATTATTATCATTGGAACGTAATAAATGTTTTCAGACATTGGTATGGCCATTAGTGCAGTTCCAAAATAGAACTGAAATATAAAAGTTACTCCCATTACAATATCATCTTCATAATTTAACTCGTATCTTTTAGTAATGTAATATCCTACGAAAACAAGCGATACCAATGATATAGTCATCTTAATTACCGATGTGATTACCAAATATTTACTGCTGTAGAAATACATGCTATCTATATAATGGTATATTTTATAGATTTTGATTAATCTATTAATCATAGAAAAAATTATCTGGCTCTTAGTCATTTTTTCTCCTAGTAAATAGCTAATAATCTCAATTGGCATTGCACTTATCATATCTGTGTAGAAAACTATTGTTTGACTTTGTGTTAAGTACATTCTCTCCAAATCTATATAAACTTTTAACCTTTCTACTTTTACTATGTAAAAATGTGATATAAAATCGATTACATAAATTACGGTCACAACCTCCATGTAAATGAGTAGCAGCGTGTAATATTCCTCAAAGTTGTGAGCTGCAAGTGGATATATAACTGAAGTTGCAAGTATAATTATGTATATGATAAAATTCCAAAAAGTAACCAAAGGAGAATAAGGATTTAATTTAAAAAAGAAACCAGTTCTATAGAAATGTATTTCTTTCATATTTCTAATCAAATGGTTACTCATTTGATACATATCCATATATTTGGCACAAAATAATCCAGTTTCAAATAAAGATAACTCCTGTGCTTTACTGTAAGATAGCAAAAGTCTATTTGGGCGTGATATTAAATATTCGCGTTGAATGTACTTTAAATATCTGAAATAATAAAAAAATATATATAAAAATATTAATGCAACAACTTAAATTTTATTGTTCTAATATTTCAGACTTTCGATTAAATGCGGATTCTATGAATTATCAAGAAATCTATAATATGTTATGTGTGTTTGTATGAAAAAATGTGGAACGATAAAACATTTTAATCTCAAATACTGGTAACAAATTTTTATTAAAAATAAATATATAGATTCAGTAACTTATCTTTACATGGCAAATATATAGTATTGGCTGAAATTATAGTAACAATAAAAATTTTATCTTTATTTTAATATCAAAAGAGGACATTGCAAGCGTTACAATCGCCAGTAAAGAGACACTGGCCAAAAAATAACAAAGTAGAGTTACTTGAACAACTATAGAACAAGGTAGATAGGCTGTTATACTCTTTAAATTTTTTAAGTTTGGACTAACGTCACTATTTATATTCATATGAATCAAGTTGATAGTACCTAGCCAAATCATGCTGTGTAAACTTAAAAACAGATAACGGAAATGAAACTACTGGTGACTTGAATAAAAATAAAAAGTTCTGAGTGTACATTTATCGGATCAGATCTTTAGAAATTCAACATAAAACCAAGAAAGAAATCAACCGAATCAGACTTGCAGTGAAACACAACAATCTATAAAAATATATCAATAAATAAATTACACAAAATTATTTCCGAAATAACACAAAATACACAAAAAGTGTTATATGAGTTGAATTAAACTGCAAAGCCTTACAAACCTGGTTTACAGGCACTGCGCACTATGGATTTAACATGCACATGCACATAAAAAATAACCATTAATGCAAAAATGCTTGGAGAATGAAGAGCTTTTACAGTATTTATTGTGAATGAAAGGCATACAATATGTAACATAGTCAACTTTGGCAAGAACATGCTAACCCAAAAAAACTGAAACCAATTGGTTGACAAAAACTCCTGGATTTCATAGAAAGACAAAATAACTAAAGAAATAAAATGTGAGAAGTGCGAATAATAGGACCACCAAAAAAACAGTGCTCGTATTATAACAGCAAATTTTTATTTGTTTAATAGTATACATTTTGTCCTTGCTCTTGGTTCCAAGTATAATCCATCAGCAAAAATGTAATAAGTAAATTTTTAAAACACGCAAATTCAACAATTCCGCGTATATTTTTATGAAACCCCATAGTATATTTTTTAAAATAGCATCGTTTGTATTTTAGATAAGTAGATGACAAAATAGTTTAGTTTAAAAGTATATTTACGTAATAAAATAGCTGTGCTAAAAAGATTCCAATTTTGAAAATATTCAATCGTTTAACGCTTACTTCTTATAAAAATGCTATAGACTTACACAAGCAAGTAAGTTGCAATAGAACTTGCAAGTTACTTTTGCAAGTTCTATTGCAACTTACTTGCTTTGCGAGAGCGTATACATATAAGCAAGTTATTTACGCAATTGCTCTATGCAGGTAGATTACGGATAGTACTTGCACCAAGATATTGCGTGAGCGTGTAGGTCTATTTAGACAGGCAAGTAATTTTTGCCCCAAGTTTTGTGACTTGTCCGAGAGTACTCTCGTAGGTAAACTCTCGAGTACTCTCGAACTACTCAATAAATTAACAAGTACTCTCAAATTTAGACTAAATTTTCGTAGTTCACTCTAAACTTTGGGTTCACCTGTAATGTAAGTTACCATTCTAGAGATAATAAAATTTGCGTACTATAAAGTAATTAATGCATATTCTGGATTATGCATCACATTGTCACACCTAAACTTTTTTATTTAAAAACATAAAATGCTTTTTGTGTGTTATTCATAAACTACTTTGTGAGATAAACCTTATGTTACAAACGCTTAGATCCACCTGTGTATTGACTAAATTGCTATAAGTAGCTTCAATAGGTAAATTTTACTATTTATTTAAATTGAATATTTATTTTAACTCATCCTTAATTGAGGATAAATAAATAACTCTTTATTTAAATAAAACAAAAGCATTTTTCAGCTTTCGGTTTCAGTTTAGAAGTAATTATTGCTTAATAATTTCTCACCGTAAAGAATATTTCTTCTTATCTGCAACTATGCATCCAAATTTCCTTTGCTGCTTGGCAATTGTTTCATATAATCGAGCTTCTTTTATTCGCTCATCTATGACCTTTTTCATTTCTTTAAATAGTAATGGATATTGATCTGTTGCGACTCTAACAAAAGCTGATTTTTCCAAAATTAATAATTCACAATACGATGCGCTTGTAATTGTAGATTTTTCCGGACAATTAATAAATAACGCAAACTCACCAATGCATGTACCACCTGTGAATGAATACAACTGATTAATTCAATTAAAACATTAGGACTCGAGGTGCCAGGTAAAAAAGCATTTTTTACTTTTTGTGGTTCAAACAATTGTGTAATTATTAATAAAAATTAAGAAAATATGTTTTGTATAGGTTTTTAATTACTCAAAAAAATCAATATTTCACATAGATATTACTGTGGTTGCATTGCATTGACTGTCATAGCATAACCACTAAGTCATGTCAAATTTAAATAATCAAATGAATTAAATTACAGGATTTGAAATAAACTACTATGTTTTTTATCACAATTTATTTAGTCACACCGTGACTGCAGTTTCGACTGAACCTCAATCTTCATCAGACGTTACATGAATCAAATTAATTTGATATGATGTACAACACTTTCTTGAACGCGTATTCTGTATTACCGATAGTAGTGTCGTCGTATCGGTCGTATTTGATTGCCCGTTGCATCGGTACGTTATAGTGTAATGCAGAAAATTTTGACCTTAGCTTCTGCACTCCAATACAACTGCACTAATTTGAATGTGAACAGTTACATTTGTTTACATAAGGCAGACATTCTACACTAATATACAACTGCACTGCAATCTGTATGTGAATAATACTTTAGTTACAGTAAGCACAAAAGAACATTTTCTGAATGCATACAAATGCGACAAGAAACATTGACTTTTAGGTATGTAACAATATGTTTCCTTAATTTTTATTAGATAGTATTCAATTGTTTGAGTTCCAAAAGTTATTGCAGAGTAGCGCTATAAGATATTTAAAATATAGTTTTAAGATAAGCAAATTTATACTTAATTTAGTTAAAATCATTAAATCTTACTACGAAACGTAACAACTTTAGTCTCATTATCTTGTTCCGATAGAACGTCGATAACCCCAGATAAAATATATATCATCCTTGATCTGAAGTCACCTCGAATACATATTGGAGCTCCTGTCATCACTGTTATATATTTCACATGAGGGGAAAGTTGTCGTAAAAAAAAGACTTCAGCGTGTCTGAATAAATTCGAATGTTTAAACATATTCCATGCAACATCTAGTGCTAGTTCAGTACTAATAACACCTAAAAAACAAACATAAGAAATTAAAAAAATACAATTATAAATATTAATACTTGGCATAGTCGCAATGTAATAACCATAAACATTGCTATTAATAGAATCAATGTAATAGTGTTCTCCATTATCATTTAAGTAAGTGTACAAAAAGTGATCATAAAGATCCTCTTCGCAAGTTCTTTTAGAACCAAGTGCGTTTCGTACCAATTTCCAAAACCATTTACTTAAGTCGGCAAGCATTGCAAATTCAAATTTTTCATGTTGGTGTTCAATGTGAGTACAAATTAATTTTGCTCGGATTAACAAGAGATAAGCATACACAATAGCATGAAACGCTCCTATATAATAATCAGCGTGCAAATAGGAAGAACCTATAAAAAATATATAATTCATTCTATTAATTATTCGTTAATAAATAATTATTTTGTTTCATTCTTTTTTATCTCTTCATTTATTTGTACAGACCACGTAAATATTAAATTTAAAAATAATTAACTATTATTTGTCTACCTTAATAAATGTCAAAACAAAACAGACTTCCCTATGGCTTGGGACCCCCGGTATACAGGTTGATTTTTTAGATCACCAATAAACTTTGACAAAATAAAGCTCGTGTAATTTCAAGAAAAAAAAACATATAAACATATGTCCGATATCGATTAGTTACGGAGTTAGGAAGCCTTCCAAGTATTCATTTTACAGATTAACATCACATATTAACAAGTTTAGAAATGAAATAACAAAGTTTGTGCTTTATGAACAAAAAAATATAAAAGACATAATATACAAGAAAGCTACCCCCAAATAGTTACAAAAAATGCTAAAAATGATCCCCCTTTTGCTTGAATACATGCTTCACAACGAGTAACGAGTGTTTAACGCGATTAATAAAATGCGGATGTCTTCTGATTTCATTGGAAACGTTATTTCTTCTGTCCAATAACTACTTTCGTGTGGTGATTTCTTCTTTTGAGATTGTATTATAATTTTTCAAGTAGTTTTGCTATTATTTTATATATTTTTTATAAATTTAAAAGAATAGATAAAATAATTAAGCAAACATTTTGTTATTTAATATTTAAACTTGTTAATATGTGATGTAAAATAATAACTTCAAAATCTTCTAATTCCATAACTATTCAAAGTGCCTTTGCAGACAATTATAAACCTCGCATACGGCTCGGTTTTTAAATTTTGCCCGCAGTCTGAAAGAGAGAACTTTCTTACCTGGGACGTTCGGTGGCAGAACTGTGAGAGCGGGCGTGAATTGCGGTCTTTAGTCATAATGGCATAATATGTATCAAACAAAGTTACTAATTATGTAAATCCTACATTCAACAACTGACTTAAAATTCAATGACCCTGACCTAGGCCAGTCAGTAAAGGATCAAAACAGCATACACTACTGTTTTAATCCTTGACTGACTGTTGCAAAAGGTGGTGTATAAGCTTTCATTTTTTTGTATATATGGGTGTAAATGTGTAAAACACAAAAATGGCACGAGCGACCTCGGGAGAAGTTTTGCAAGCCAAAAAACCTTGAAATGTTAGGACTTTTTTAGTTTTTTCTCTATAACTTCAAAACCGTGCATCTTAAGGAAAATGTGACGATATTAGTTATTTAAGCTACAAGATACGTTATAACATTCGAAGAAGATTATTATAGGCCGAAGTGGAAAGGAAGACCAAAAAAATACCCTGTATATATATATAGGGTTTTTTTTTTCAAAAGGATCTAATTTGGATATTTCAGAAAATCGGGACAAAACAAAAAAATCCCGAAACACGTCAATTTCTATTTCGAAGGGAATGTCTTTGGACATATAGTTGACATGTGCGTCACTTTCCTCCTCCCCTTTAATAAGTACATTTCAAAATTTCTAAATTCACCTCATTTAAAAGGTCTTTATGTCAGTAATTCAGTGATGTCAATTTTAATTTTTTTAATGTTTAAATATGCTGTCAGAAATAATTATTTCTCAAAATAATATAAAATAGGCAAAATATTTAAAAACCCTGAAACATGCCAATTATTATTTTAAAGGGGTCGTTTTTTGACATACAGTTAACATGTCTGTCACTTTCCCCCTGTTCTCCAATAAGCACCTTTCAAAAATTTTAAACGGAATGACCGGAACACCAGAAGACAGCAATAGACCGACCGACGTTAAATAATGAAATAAGAAAAAGATAATGCCCTGATTAACATAATCGAAAATTCACCAAAGTCAAAAGGCCATGCAAAACAATGTAAATATTAATTTTATAGTCTACTATTAACCATTAATTTTTTTTTAAGTGGTCACAACTATACATAATTAATAGTTATTTGTGCTACAAGGAAATGTAATAACGTTTTAACACTTAAGAAACATTATTATAGATAGAGGTGGAGCGGAGGCCTAGAACTTCTTCCGAGGACGATATTTATATACGTACGACGTTCCGGGCAGCTTATTACGTTTTTTTTTCCGCTACCAAAACTATGTCATAACTAATCTAATTACATTATTCTTGTACAATTTGAAGTGATAGCTAAAACTGACGTTTCCAAAGAAAGCTCGTATGATTTTTGTCAATTATTTGAATTACATTTTTTTAACGTGCGTTAAACACGCGTCCTCGGGTTTTTGTTGAAGATTTGAGATACATGCACAGCCATGGTACTGTACATATGAACACGCGCTTACGTGTAGACCAGTGGCGGATTTAAAATACATTCTAGTCCATGGTCAAAAATAGAGAATAAAATACATCAAACTAGATAGTAGATAAGTACAACTTTATTTGAATTTCAAAATTATGATTTGTTTGTTAAAATTATTTAATTTTTCTCGAAGCTAACCATGTTTAAACTAAATCGCGCACGCCTCATTACAAACGCTCGCCAAAAGCCCATAACAGGTGCGCTGTGTGTAAACTACTAACGCGCGTTAAACGCAACGCCGAATGTGTACCTAGTAGCCCTTACGATGCAAGTTACTAGCGGAAAAATTAATTTTAAATATACCGGTAAACTAAAAATAAAATATAAAAGAATGAACTTAATGACAACACTGATATTTTCTGCATATATGTTCCTACAGTTAAGTTAAAATACTTACCCAAAACTATTACATTGGCCCCTGTTATTTGCCCATTAACAAAAAAATAAGTTAAATAGAAAATGCTCATATCTAAATTTGAGCAGTTTATTGGTGCGCTCAACTGTGATGGAGCATATTGGCATCTGCAAAAAATAAGAATTGTGTTAATGGATATACTATTGTTTCCGTTTCCATCAACTACGTGACGATGGGATATTATTGCAATATAGCACTTGCAAAACCTTAAATTATGTTGCATAAAAAATTGAAGTAATTTCTCGGTTTAATGATTGATTTAAAAGTTTTGAAATATTAGATAAACTTTTCATTAGTAATATATTAAGTGTATTGAAAATTATCGAAAATTTTGCTTGAAAAACATAGTTACCTAAATACTACATGAATATACTATGATTCTAATTTGATCACTTTGACAATCAAATTACAATTAAAATGAATGAATGCTCTTCCATAAAGGCAACCATATTTTAAATGCAATATTTTTAGTATATTATTTCCCGAAATTTGCTCGATTAAATTTATTAAAATAAATTAAAAAAAAGGTCATCACAATACATATGGAACTGAGCCATTTATTTATTCGGACTAGTGAAATAAGGTCATCAACAACAGAAAAAAAAAGATCGTACATTATACATTATATTTTTGACCACATAAACAATATTTTTAGTCCGGCCCATTTCCCAATTTAAATTTATTATGTGACTCTTTACTTAAAAAGTTTGCCCACCCTAGGTTATACATCTGACACTGACAGATTTTAATAGATTTGCCAAGTTCGATTTGTTTATTTTGGTTGCGTTGCTTAGCGCTAGTGCACTAATCGCTGTAATTCTTGCACATATGCAATTTTCACTGTAATTCTTGCATGAGTGCAGATTTTAGTGTAAGTGGAATCTGCTTTGTCAATAATTTTAAAATGACTTATAATGATTGGTTTGTAATTATAGAGGGAAATAGACAATAAAAGCCATAATAAACTATACTCTATAAATTATTGCATATTTTTTATTAATTTTGACTAAGTATATTGAAGTATCAACAATGATCGAAGATATATATTTATTATTCAGAAGTATAATGACGCAATTGCAAAAACTGAACTTTTACAGGACAGGCAAAACTAAAATTTGTACGTATAATTATGTCAATTTAAAACTATCTGACACAGGACTGACGTTAACATTAATTTCTGTACTGTAATTGCACGCTCCAATTTATATTATAAATTTAAAACTAACTCAGAAATTCATGTCTGACACTAGTTTGTAAAATAAGTATGCGAGCATGCGCATTTAATCGTTTTGTCAGTGAATGTAAAATTTCAAATATCCGAGTTGTATACAAACGCGTGTTTTAGTACACGCAACTTTTCAGCACATATTTAGTCGCACTCACCCAAGAAATTTGAACGAGTTCAATTTTCTTGCATGAGAATTTGTTTTGACAGTTCAATAATTTCAGATTATGTAAATTAAATGATAAAGGTTTTCATTATAATGAGAAGTAATCTTGCATCAATTTTACTACTCAATATATTTATAAGAAAATGTTAGATAGAATTTATTAATCATTTGTTTCGCCTATAAAAACATCCTATGTAATGGATTTTATTTTTTTCTGTATTACCATAAATGCAAATTTGGTTGCATATTAATCAATTCTAGATTGATCACACCCGATATGTACCGGGGTATCAACAATGATAGAGGATTTTTAAATTCCCGCAACAATATATAAATGTTACTGTGTTTATGCTTTTCCTTCAGAAGTTTCATCTAACGTAACTAATTAAGTTAACATGAATAAATTTGGTGGTAAAAATTTACCAATTTACCATTGGCCCGCTAGAAAAGCATGCAAAGTTCAAGTAAGGCGGTGGATCCTAGTAATAGCTATTATATTGCGTCCCGTTCAAGTATTATTGTAGAGTGAGCGTACTAGCGTATGATTGGTTATTATTTTGCGTCCCATTCCGAATCGCAAGTACCGCGGTACTTTGGTCGTATTATACGTCCGGCGGACAGATTAAACTAACCTATAATATACGTCTGTAATTGTCATCGCGTCAACTTAGGTCATATTGATAATAATTTATTATAATTTTTTGCACAAGAAATTATAATTTTTTCTATGTTCTCCATGTGATGGCAGCGGACTTGAAATTTGCGTGATTTGAAAACAACGGAAGATATTTGTTTACATTTTACGTTGCATTCGTTCTCTGCAGATTCGTCCCGGTAAGCAAACTTGGGCGTTCCGTTCAAACGAGATATAAGTTGAATAAAACTTACGTGAGTGAAATTTTTAAACAGCTTACTGACATACATATTATTGAGAGCCACACCATAGACTTCAAAATTGTTGGATACGTTGAGGAAGTATCTATATTCCTTTTCCAGATTGTAGGTACATATCTAATCAATCGTAATATATAGCGTAATCTAAAACCATAAAAATACTAAAAAACGTTTGTGTAGTCAAAAGGAAAATAAATTATGTAATACCCGCAGATTTAAACCACCTAGTGTTTTATAAACAATTTCAAACGGAACAAACGACATATATTCCAAAAATATTAATAACATTACCATAATAGACAATTTTTGTTTGTTTTTGTAATGAAGAGTCAGTAAAACAATATAGAGTAGATACAGCATATCGCAGCAAAATAAAATATCTAGGAATAAAAATTACTTTTCACAAGGTTTTACAAATAGTAATAATTAATTACCTAATATCAATACACGGTCTAGCAAAATCTTAGGTTTGTTATAATCACCATATTGCATTACCCTTGTGAAATCCATAATAACAGTTAAATACGAAACGTACATCATAAATAATACAATTGTGCGAAAGCTTCTGTTATTTATCATGCCTGTAGAGAAATTTAACGCCATTTTAAATTACGCCAAGTGTGACAATTAAAAAATCAGTAATCTGACAGATTTCAATTAAATTTTTAATGAATAATAAATTAAATTTTAATCAGGGCTGGCTATACAATAGATTCAATAAAAACACCAAGCAAATTCCAATTATAAATTAGAAAGAATTCCGATTATTAAAAATTGCTAATTTAATGAAAACATAAAACTTAATTCAACACACATACATAGCTACATAAGCACAACTGTGGGACCTCGAGGTCGATGGCTATTGCAATTTGCACTATAAGTAGAATCTGATTCGTCAAATTTACAATTATAGTGGGTAATAGTCAAACTTAATGCGTTGTGTTTTTTATTAATTTTAACCAATACATAACCACCTAGACTCACAAGCAAAACAAATAAAAATAAAACTATATATATATATATATATATATATATATATACAAAAGTAGATGACATTTTATTATTATATAAATATGAAAATGTTACGGTACAATCATTTAAATTTGAGATTTATTTGCCTTTCTGGCAAATGGTCATTCAGACAATTTTTTTAAACTTTTTGATAAATTTTTTAAAATGTTGATAATTTAAATCCAAAATTGATTTAGGACTATTATCCTCTTTTTACCGAAGAGAAATGTAAAGGGGTGCATGGAAAAGTTAGGATAAACTTTTCCATTCACCCCTTTACATTTCTCTTCGGTAAAAAGAGGATCAGTTTCAAAGCATAGAGCTATTTCACATCGGTGGTGTTCCTCGAATGGAACATCAGGTTTTTATAAAAATGTTGCGTTGCGTTGCTTATTTTTTATTTCATTCTGGTAAAAGATAAAAGAAATTTAACTATAATAAATAAATAAAAAACTTACAAAGTTTTACCAAAATAAATTTCAAAGTACAATAGTTCTACTTTTAATTTACATTAACACCGCCGATATCAAAAATGACGCCTATTTTTGGGAAATTCGTCAGATCTATTTAAAATCTAATAAAAGATGTCATCGTTTGAGTTTTAGGTTTAAAATAAAATTATTGGCAGTTTTTCAAAATTAGTTTGGTCAACTATTAGTTATTTGTATTTAGAAAATGCAATTGACAATGCCACTTCTAGTTTAATCAAAAGTAATGAGCACATTTGTTAAATATAAAACTCCATATAAGTATTTTAAACTTTGACTTCTTTGTATAATTTCTTTCAAAATATGATTAAACTAATATTACAAAAAATAATAAAAGGATATGTTCAAAAAATGGTACTGTTTGAGTAATGCTCGTGGCACAAGTAAAATCTGCATAGTTCTAGACCAAGGTTGTTAAAACACACGGCTCACAAAAATTATCAATGTGGCCCACAAGTAAATGAAGACGCAATAAATTTCAAATGTACTTTAGTTCAATTAGTACTTTTAATAGGCTAGGTAGTCATTCGGATCCTATTCTATATTATATAGACCAAATAAGTAAAGAGAGTGTATTTGATTAAAAAATGAACTGACTTTCCTCAACAATCAAAAAATACGCATAAACACTCATTCATCCACAACCTGGTGACGTTTTGCTGTCTTACAACTGTATTCGTTACGTGAAATCAAGGGATAACCCTCAAACGTTTCAAACAACAGATAGTGCATGTTTTAGAAATAAACTTCGACTTTTAGAACAGTCTCATTAATTTTGAAAAGTAGTAAATTGTTCTATAAAATTTTAAAAATAATTATCTTAAAAGTTAATAAAGTCAATTTATTTCTGTTTTTGGTATTATAGTAAGTATAATAACAGCATGTGTGTAAAGTGAGTATAAATTAAAATATAAATTGCCAATTTCAGGTTACATTTTTACTTTTCCCCTTATATAAGGAAAGTATTGGATTCATACCAAACATTCCAAATTGAGATTTCAACGGAAATATACGTTTTAGAGATACCCAAGTCTTAAAAGTGGTTTACAAAAAAAATTCTATGCCTGTATGTGTGTGTGTGTGTGTGTGTGAGAGAGTAAGTGTGTGTATATGTGTGTCACGCATAACTCAAACAGTTTTTAAGATATTGTTCTGCAATTTGGAGAATATGTGGTATGAAGTAATCTCTAGTTGTGCCGCTAATTGGTTTTGATTGGTTAAACATAATAACAAATAAAGAAAGGTAATTGCTCAATTCCATAGTAATTTAACCCTAAAAATTGAATTAAATTAGTTTTAGATCAATATTTTAATACCTAATGTTTAAAAAAGCATTAGAAATGTCATTATTATGGATTTTGTCAATTTACAAAATAATTATGCAGTTTATAACAACATTTCATATAAACTAATTTGTAGATCTCTAAAATCAATCATCAACATCCGCAAAATTCGAAAAAAATAAAAATTATATAAAATCGGGACAAGCAACGTATGTCGACAAGACCGACCGAATTCACCTTTACTTTTATACTTCACTCCACCCTCCACCAACACACAGAAGAAAAGTATTAGTGCGCATTGAGACCTCTAGTTTTCAAAGTTCTTCACAATTAATTATTTGTATAAAAAAATGATAGCGTTAAATTTAAATGTAATCGAGATCCATCAATATAATAGCGTGTATTTGGGTTACACGGTATATAGGACGCGCAAAACAAATCTTTTATGTATATAATCATAAGATCGATTTGAATTTTATTTCTCCCAAAACGTTTACAAAAATAAAATCATAAAAAACTAATTTTTTAATCTATTCGAGTTATGCGCTTCCTGGCGGAAAGTCGTTAAATGATTATCAATTTGCCCACTTTGATATCAGTGTGGTCACCTACCACAATATTTGTTTATGATCCTTATGATTATACAAAAATTAAAACCAATTAAGAGTATTATAAATAGTCGGAAGTCATTATATAAACAGTTAAAGAGTATGCTTATGTAAAAAAATGGTCTTGCGTCCATAGTTAATAAGTTTAAAAAATTATTGCAAGGCATATTTTGTACAGATTATATGAAAGCAATTAATTTGATTAATAGTACGTAACAGACTCTGAATGTGATTTCTAATGGGCTAATCCGATAAGTTAAAGGTAATACATGTAATATTATAGTCCTAATAACTATAACTAGTTTGATTACATAATAGTACCTATAAATTCATCTGGGATTATATTAACCTCACGCGTCTAGTTACGTGACAATTTGCTACGCACTTAATTTAAATTGAATATTAAAACTCGCTTTGTAATTTTAACGGGTCCACTTCATAAAACGTTTGTTGTACTTCATTATTTAGTCTAGTCCAAGCCTTCAACTGCAGCAATATTTTGTCCATTTAATTCTGAAATTATTTTACCTGATTGAATTTAAATAACATATATTTCAAATAGGACTTTGTACATTAAGGACATAAATTGCATGACTTCTGATTAGTTGGCATTACAGTAATCCGTGCTTGGGACAATTTTTTATAAATTATTTTTTTATAAAATCGCCAATTAAATTATTATTAAATTTAAACCAATTATATTATATTTTATTTGAATAAAAAAGGAAAATCTTATTAATTCTACACGTCGACGAGTTTGAACATTTTACAAGAAATCTCGTTTGGCCTTTACGGGCTTTGGAAAATTAAATAGCATATTTCAATTCATGGCATGTTATGTAATGGTCGCTCACAATCTATTAGTTCTAGTGATTTTGCTGATCTATCATCTTCAAATAGGTTTGTCTGTTGTCGACTCATTTAGTTTTTGTTCCATATATTAACCTACCATTTTCGCTATAAAATAATTTCTTTCACTTCTTTCACTTTTTTGTGCAATTAAAAGAATCACATGGAGCATTTAGATCTATTTCTTTGCACTAATTGGTAAATTTTTTTGCATCTTGAATTCTCCGTCTGGTGACTTTTTGAATTTTCTTCTAGGCATTTTTGTCAATTTAACAATTCTGCCTACCAAGATGTTGATCTCCGCAAAAGCCAATAAAGCTTAATATGATTGAAAAATTTAATACCAAACGCTGGTCAAGGAGAATATATTCAATTTTTTTTTCTTTCAATGTTATTATCTATTTCTGACCTCGAATTCTAGATGGAGTCTTCTCAAACATAACTTAAAGAATTTTTTCCACTTTTTCACACATATCTTGCAAATTGAACTTTAAAATCAACGATAGCTTACACAATAGCTATTATCTGCCTTATTTAAATAGCCTTGCGGTTAGCTGTAATATAATTAACCTATCTGCAGTTGTCTAAGCTCTTACTGATGTAACTTTTTTCCTAATGCTATACCATTATAGTGGTTTGCATCTTTATTAACAACATAATATGCCTTGTAGTATTCTCACAACATTGTGTTCATTTTCCTGCCATAAACACACACAAACATGCTTAATATACCAAGTTCCAATTTATAAGTTGTTTGGTGTTGTCTCCCTACTTCTAATTGTTCCTTTATCAGATCTCTATTTATTAGAACTACTTCATAATTTGTTTCAATATTGACTACTACTCGTGCTGCGCAATTGTTGTATTTTCAGCGTTTGCTATTAGAATTCGTAACATTTATAAAAAAAAACTATCAATAATATACAAACCACTTGTTATATTACATATGAAAATAAATGATAAAATAATCAAAGAAGCCATACAATCAAAATTATTCGACAAATGACAGGAATAATGACTTAAATTGACTCACATAACATAAAAATTAAAACGTACACAAATTATTAGTAATTCTATCAAATAAATCTTAAGATAAAATCATCAAAAATTGAGTATACACGGGCAATTATTTATTTTTGTTTCGGCATCTTCTATATTTATATACATTGGTTAACGTTCTTCTATCCAGTCGAAGAAGGGTGATAAACAACAATAACAAATTCTACATCAACCATGTTTATAAAAAGCAGTGTCATTGACGACCAATGGAAGAAAGGGGAACAAGCTTTTACTGATAAATTACATAATAATATGTAAGATGACTTGGAAAATCAATAATTTAAAATAATACAATAAATGTAAATTTTCCAATAAAATTAATTAAAAATTCTAC